>JAJOOS010020455.1:0-14956 GCA_029582725.1 Solanum chiquidenum | reverse complement strand
AGAAACCGCTACAACAACAACAAGGTATGATCACCTAAACATACACCGATTACAACTGATACAATGCTCTATATACTACCACCAAGTCGAAGACATAATAAGCTAGTAATACGACAACTAGATCTCAACTATTTACTAATCTCTTATCCTTATCCACGACCTTTATATCCTCCTATCTAAAGTCATGTCTTATATAAACTGAAATTGCATAATGCTATATCTAATCATCGCTCCAAAGTGGATCATTTTAGGTTATTGATAAAAAAAGATTCTAATATATAGTTCCACTTCCACATGTTATGCTACACAGTCAGCATATTGTTGAGATTTAATTTTCCTTATAAAGATTTGGAAGAAAAGCTTGGTTGAATCCACACAAAATTCTGCAAGTTTAATTAATTATTAAAATATATACAGATTTATTGGAACCCACCATGTAAAATTATGAATTGATTTTAAAAAAAAACTTTCTATTATACATTTTATTTTATTATTGATGTCAGCTTAATTTGTTAGTAGAAAGTTGATAGATGGTGATATGTTTGTGTTTCTACGTGCACTAACGTAATGCTCCACCAACTAAATAAGGCTTTAATTTATTCCCCATAATCAAAGGAAGAAAAAAGCACTAAAAGAAGCTTACATAAGCAAATGCACTATCCATATTTTCCTCCCCGCTACAACAAAATCAATTTTTAGCAGCAATAAATCTATATTAGTAAAGAGTGTTAAAATTTTTATCGGTATTAATTAATTGTCATTGGATTCAATGTCGCTACAGGCTTTAGAAATATTTATGCTAAAATTACATATTTAACAACAATTAAGCTATTATTGTTAATGGAATGCCCTAAAAATCATTTTTGATGTTGTATCCCTCTCCTTTGGTTGGCTTAAATGTTATTAATTAATAAAAATAGTAATTTATTATTTTTAACGATAGATATTGGAGACTCACTCTCTATAAAATCAGTATTCAAAAAGCAATAAATTATAAAGTTGAGAATTATTACGTCGTCATATATGAGGAAATAATGGATTTTAAAATATTTTAAAAAAAAAAATTAGTCATTCCTAAGTTACTATAGAAGGACACAAACAAGTTTTTCATTGATAAAAAATGTCAAAAGAGAAAAAAGATCAAACTATCTTAAATGGTATGCAGATACCCTCTGTCATACTTTTGGGACATTGGTGCCTCTATCATCCAAAAACTAGAGCATATATGTCCTTCACTCTAACGGAAGACTAAATAGGGACACATGACATAATCTTATCCATCGATCCGATCTTTAATAAACGTCAGGTCTGTGGATAAGATTATGACACATGTATGTCCGTTAGTATAAAGGGTATATGTGCTCTAACTTTTGGACGGCAGGGGCATCAATGTCCCAAAAGTATGACGAAGGGTATCTGCATACCATTTACGACAGTGCGGGGGTATATTTATCTTTTTTCCCTACAATGAATAAAAATAAATTATGAAAGGCTTTGCAAAATTAAATTTTAATTTTAATTTTAATCAACATGTAATGCACTTAAAAGGGTTAAAAGAATAGATTAACATTATTATTTATTATTATTATTATTATTATTATTATTATTATTATTCCAGTGTTCTAGACCATTTTCTGGTAATTCCATGACTCTACTTAAATAAGTATCTTTATACCATCTAAATTCTCCTAAATGCCTACATCGAAGACCATTTAGCAAAGAACGAACACTCTCATATTGATTGGTAAATCTACCATTGAAATGTTCGAGAATAGTCAAGACTAGGGTATAAACATCGTCTTCTCTATTTTTTACTAAGGCAAATCCTAGGTTATCAATACCTTCGTTAGCAGCCTTAGCATTAATAATTGCGGCCTTTGCGTCAGTAGTCATATAATTATCCCACCAGCCTCTAAGTTGGCCAGTAAAATCTGCAATTATCATTTTGCAAATAGTTCTATCGGTGTTATTAACACTCTTACAAATAGTAGAGTACATAAGCATTCTATGAACAAGAATAGTTAATTATCTATCAGTTAAACCATCAAGATTCCATTCATAAATCTCTCTTCCGCTAAAGGAAGTATTAGTTTGGTTCCAATCACGCTCCTCTATCAAAACATCTTGAGGGGTTGGTCTGGGATAATAATAAGTTTGTATACTAGGTTGATGCGCATATTTAGTATTACCACTATTCTTTTTAGGATAACCACGAAGTTTATTAATTTCTAATTCAACTTGATTTTTAAAATCAAAAGTGGTTTCTATCTCATCTGCAAAATCTTCAAATAAACTAATGGGTTTCGCACCAAATTATGAAAACTTTTTATTAAGAAGATTTTCAAGATCATAAAGGGGTTTAAAAATGAAATCTTGAATCTTAGGAGGTCTCTGAATAAGAACATCCGGTTGTTTTCAAGATCATAAAGGGGTTAGCAATTTTGAAGAAAAGTGTCCCTTATAATAGACACTCTTTTTTTGATAGGAACAACCAGATGTTCCTATTCAGAGACCTCCTGAGATTCAAGATTTCATTTTTAAACCCCTTTATGATCTTGAAAATCTTCTTAATAAAAAGTTTTCATAATTTGGTGCGAAACCCATTAGTTTATCTGAAGATTTTGCAGATGAGATAGAAATCACTTTTGATTTTAAAAATCAAGTTGAATTAGAAATTAATAAACTTCGTGGTTATCCTAAAAAGAATAGTGGTAATACTAAATATGCACATCAACCTAGTATGCAAACTTATTATTATCCCAGACCAGCCCCTCAAGATGTTTTGATAGAAGAGCGTGATTGAAACCAAACTAATACTTCCTATAGCGGAAGCGAGATTTATGAATGGAATCTTGATGGTTTAACTGATAGACAATTAACTATTCTTGTTCATAGAATGCTTATGTACGCTACTATTTGTAAGAGTGTTAATAACACCGATAGAACTATTTGCAAAATGATAATTGCAGGTTTTACTGGCCAACTTAGAGGCTGGTGGGATAATTATATGACTACTGACGCAAAGGCCGCAATTATTAATGCTAAGGCTGCTAACGAAGGTATTGATAACCTAGGATTTGCCTTAGTAAAAAATAGAGAAGACGTTGTTTATACCCTAGTCTTGACTATTCTCGAACATTTCAATGGTAGGTTTACCAATCAATATGAGAGTGTTCGTTCTTTGCTAAATGGTCTTCGATGTAGGCATTTAGGAGAATTTAGATGGTATAAATATACTTATTGAAGTAGAGTCATGGAATTACCAGAAAATGGTCTAGAACACTGGAAAGCTAAGTTCATAGATGGCTTACCACCATTACTTGCCAAAAGAGTAAAAAAGACTCTTAGGACTCCACAAGGAGCTATTCCCTACGACACTTTTACTTATGGTAAACTTATAGGAGCTTGCACTCAAGAAGGTATTAATTTGTGCAATGAATTAAAGCTCGCTAGACAACTTAAGATTGATAAGCTTAGAGAAAGATCTCAACTAGGAGACTTTTGCACTCAGTTTGGTTTACCAGATTCAGGTAAACAAACCAAACCTAGAGATTCAAGAGACTCTAATTATGATAAACCTCATAGGAAAAGAATATCTAGACGAAGGTCTAGGGAAGAATGAGAAGAACGGAGAACTCATCGTAAATTTCGTCGATTTCAGAAGAATAGGTCCAGGGGAGATCTCGAAAAAATTAAGTGCTATAAGTGTGGAAAATTTGGGCATATAGCACCAAATTGCAGGCTTGAAAAGTTGAAATCCCTAGAACTTGATGAAGAAGTTCATGATAAGATATACTTCCGGTTCGGAGTCTGATTATGATTCGAAATCTGGATCAGAAGAAGAAGTTTCTGAGTCTTCTAGTTCTAAGCAACCTGTTCCTAATGTTGTTACTAATGCTTGCAAGTGCAACAGAGACATTTGCTCCTGTGAAAATGATGAATTCTTTTATAAATTGCAATCTCAGTTTGAAGATTTGAATATTAATACTATTACTTCTGACAATGTGATTGAACTTCTGAAAGAAGTTACTGATAATGATTTACGTGATAAAATTATTCAATTTGCTATTAATAACAGTGCGAGTTCTTCAAAACCGGTTGAAAAATAAAAAAATGATTTTGAATACTCTGCTTCATATTCTTTGTCTGAAGTTAATACTAGACTGAATAGAAATCCCGTGATTATTCGTGATACTTCTTTTGACGATTTAAAAGAAGAACTTGAAAATTTTAAAAAGGAGATTAAATCTCTTAAGCAAAATAAAATGATTTATGATCACCGCATTACTCAGATTGAAACTGCTAATAGCAAAGGTAAGAATATAGTTGATGATGAAAATACTCCTGCCGTTAATACTCTTGCAAAATCTGTTATATTTGACCCTAAAAAAGATATGTTTTTGGGAATGATGCAGGTTGTTACTGTCCATAAATGGTATGTTAATTGCACTATATTGATTGATAATCAATTTTCCATAACTAATGTTGCTATGATTGACAGCGGTGCCGATGTTAGTTGTATTCAAGAAGGTCTTGTACCAACTAAGTATTTTGAAAAAACGACTCACATGGTTAGATCTGCGTCTGCACATGCTTTAGATATAAAGTATAAGTTGTCTAAAACGCGTATTTGCCAAAACAAAGTATGCATACCGCGTTTCTTTTTCTTAGTGAAAAATCAGTTATATCCTCCAATTATACTTGGAACGCCTTTCATAAATGTTATTTATCCATTTACTAGCATAACTGCTAAAGGATTTTCAGCTAAATCTAACGATCAGAATGTTAGTTATACCTTCATCACTGATTCTATTTCACGCTATATTAATGATTTAATTAATATGAAACAAAAACATGTGGACTCTTTGCAACTTGAATTATTCAGCATAAATATATTTGATACTTTAAAATCGGTTAAAGTGCAGGAAAAAATTAAATTAATTTCCAAATAAATCGTTGTTGATATTTGTGCTGATCATCCTAGTGCTTTTTGGAATCGTAAAAAACATATTGTTACTCTTCCATATGATTATAATTTCTATGAGATGATATTCCGACAAAATCTTGCCCTTGTCAGATGAACGCCGAATTGATAGAATTCTGCAAAAAAGAAATTGATAATTTATTACAAAAGGGTTTGATAAAACCTTCAAAATCTCCTTGGTCTTGTACGGCTTTTTATGTAAATAATGCTCCAGAAAGGGAACGAGGCGTCCCCTGGTTGGTTATCAATTATAAACCTTTAAAAAAATATTTAAAGTGGATAAGGTATCCTATTCCAAATAAAAGAGATTTATTATCAAGATTATATGATGCCAATATATTTTCAAAATTTGATTTAAAATCAAGTTATTGACAGATCCAGATATTTAAAGAGCATTCTTATAGAACAACTTTTAATGTCCCATTTGGACAATATGAATGAAATGTTATGCCATTTGGTTTAAAAAACGTTCCTTCTGAATTTCAGAAAATTATGAATGATATTTTCAACCCATATTTGAACTTTATCATTGTTTATACTGTTGATATTTTGGTTTACTCAAAAACTCTTGAAATGCATATTAAACATTTAGACATTTTTAAGAAAATAGTTATACAGAACGGTTTGGTAATTTCTAAACAAAAAATGAGTCTATTTCAATCTGAAGTTAGATTTTTAGGACATCTTATTTGTCAAGGGAAGGTTACCCCTTTTCAAAGATCGATTGATTTTGCTTCAAATTTTCCTGATGTTATTACAGACAAGATGCAATTGCAGAGATTCTTGGGAAGTTTAAATTATATCTCCCTTTTCTACAAAAATTTATCTCGCGATTTAGCTCCATTATACGACAGGTTAAAGAAGGACCATAAAGCATCTTGGACTGATAGTCTTACCAACTTGGTAAAAAATATTAAACTTTGTGTTACATCTTTGCCTTGTCTAACTCTTGCTAACCCAGCCTGGCAGAAGATTGTAGAGACGGATGCGTCTAATATTGGATATGGAGGCATATTGAAGCAAATTAATCCGCATGATAAAAATGAATATGTTATTCGATTTCATTCAGGAAAATGGAGCGATGCTTAGAAAAAATATGTGACGGTAGCTCATGAAATGTTAACTATCGTTAAGTGTGTATTGAAATTTCAAGATGATTTATATAATAAAAAATTCTTGATAAAAACTGATGCTCAATCAGTTAAGTATATGTTTGATAAAGATTTTAAACATGATGCGTCTAAATTAATATTTGCTAGGTGGCAGGCACAATTAACCCCTTTTGATTTCGAAATTCATTATAAAAAGGGAAGTGATAATTCCCTCCCAGACTTCTTATCTAGAGAATATCTTTCTTCTTAAACAATGGATTTTCTTGACTTCTTTCTTGATAAAGATTTGGTTACGATCTTGAAAGTAGTTCCTCTTAATATAGATTTACAGGAACATATTTTATGGAAAATCATACACGGAATGGTGATGGATATCGTCGCTGATTACATGATTAAACAAGAGCTTTATGAGAGTTTTTATTGTTATGAAATTTATAACCTTTTAGATGATTAAAACTAAATGCTATGTTTGCAGGATGGATCCTCCTTGGGTAACCAAGGCTAGAGGAAGGGGCAGTTATACCCCTGGAAGGGGAAGATCATCCTCCTCAAAAACATTCGGATTGTCATACGGATCCTCGTCCAGCTCTCCAATTATACAAAGGGGAGGAATGAGCTTGGTGAAACTAACAAGCCCTTCAAAAGAAGCTACTTCTTCGATACATCTGGATGATATTCCAGAAAATAATCCATTATACGCACAACGGCAAGTGTATTTATCTCAAAAGAAAAGTGATACTTTTGCATCGGTGGCGAAAGAAGAGGTTGATGATATTAGATCATATGAAAGGGTACCAAAGAAAGAGATAATATTTCTTCTTGAAAACTCTGAGATTCAGAGAAAAGAAGAACCCTGGAAGATATTCCAGTGATATTTACTTAACGAATTATACTTTCCAGGAGAGTCATACAAAACTCGCTCGTATTACGAGACAATTTTGATAAATATGGGTAGTGTTGAATTTCAGCACTTCTCAGGTTATAACACCAGCGAGAACGTTTATAACTTCTCCAAAATGATCATAAAGCAGATTATATCAATCGAAGATTGGGATATATCCTCGATGAAGGAAAGGCAGATCAGCTTGAATAAAATCCCTAACAATTTCACTTATTGGAATTATATTAACGCTTTCAGCAAAGTCCTTTATTATAACAATTAAAGGCATAAACATACATGATTTATCAAGGTCTGTGCAAAGATATTTGTTGACCCGATTCCTAACTGGTTCTTGAACTGGTGGTCATACCACGGACCGACGGTAAAGATTTTACCTGATCCTTTTTTAAATTTATACAAAAATTAGGTTAAGGTTTCACCAGACCTTAATGATTTATACCACGAGGATCATATTTGTTATATAGAACAAATTGAACAAATTTATTTCTTCATAGAATTCTCGATTCTATGGATTCATAAATGGACCCCGAAAGTAGGTTTTACTGAAGAACAAATCCCATGCTTATATCGGATTTATTATAATAATTTCTGGGATAAATTAATGAAGAAGGATCCCACGACTAAATCATTATATGGCCAAGAATTATTGGACTCTATTTCTCAAAAAATCTAAGATTATGGTACTATTCCTCACAAAGGAATAATTGATGACAACTCCGTCAAGCATATTGCCAGGAGAATTTCCATTCAAGATGGAAATAAAGAAGAAATGATAAAGGAGTATTTGGACGAAGTCCGGATGAATCTACTCAATATCACTCACTATGACAAATCAAACACTTCAATGAGAAGTGAAACGAGTGATAATATCGCAGATGATGCTCAAGAGGCCCAGCCTTGTAAATCAGAGAAACCCGTGTCAGAAGATATGTTGTCTAAAGCAGAAGGTTTTTTTAGGGAATTGAAAAAGAAAGACAAGATGACTATGGATTAACAGTAGATACACTGTTAAACAATAGTAGAAAAACTGTTACTGTACATATTGGACCCATTGATAAGGGACCCACGGTCACTATAAATCACTGTAGATCGATCACTGTAGATCACTGTAGATAGATTCCTTTTTCTTCTATAAATAAGGTCTTTTGTAGTTAAGGGAGCAGGTCGGGAAAAAAAAGCTCTCTTTTTTTTTTTTTTGTAAGTCTCTCTCCATTTGTAAAGTTCTCAAGTTTGCCGGAGTCCAAACCTATTATTATTATTATTATTATTATTATTTTAAGGAGGGATAAACCTTACCTTGCGAATTGCGAGGAAATACATATTTATACTAATTAAGTGTGTGGAGAACAAGGTATACGTATGTCTGTACGTACCATATATAATAATTAAGTATAAGTTATATATATCGTATGTGTAAAAAAACATTATACTATTTAAAAGTCATATTAACCTATTGTAATAAGTAATATGTTTTATTTTAAGATTACGAACTCCACATCTCAGAAAAAATTATCTATAAATATTATTTAAATGATTTGACAATATTAAAATTTAAGCTTTTTATTGGTAATATTACGTTTTACTTTATGTGGACAGACAAAATAATTGCTCTAAATTGATTAGAACTCATTATCTCGCCCACTTAATTCATCCTTCGGTCATTAACCAATTGCTTGGGGTTAGGGTTGGTAAAATAGTTTTAAAATATAAATGTGGATATTATCCTTACTATTCATTAAAAATGAATATTCTCCGGGTAACCTTTCTTTTAATTGATCTTGAGGAGTTCTACTTTATTATTCAGGTAGAGTGAAATGACTCTCCATCACCTTTTCTTTCGGTGAAATCTTGAAAGCTGCTTGATTAGATGTGATTAGAATTCGATTTCTTTTTTAATCGGTTACTCCTTTGTCTCACTTATATTACACTTTCTTTTGAATGTGCACCTGACAAGTAAAGATTCTCGAAATCATTTTTACGGCTATGAAACAATCAATCCTTCGTAGTCTTTTTTTTTGTTTTATGCTATTTCATCATAGGTTGTTGGAACTTGCTTCTTAGCGCAACATATGGCAACTGGGAAGAGAATTAAAAAATGGATAATATGAATATTTATATGATTAATATTCGATACTCATTTGTCTGCTTGTTATTTTTTATAATTTTATATTTTATAAAAGTTAAGTTTATTTTATTTTTAACTTGTGTTTTCATTTGCACATATCCGCTGATTAACTGATTTTTTTCATTTTGAATATAGATGGATTAAAATTGTATTTTTTTTGTTTAATCTATTTACAATCTATCTATGTTCATTCTGACTCTTTCGATTGTCACTCCTACTCGATATGGATGTTATCATGGATACAAGTAGAGAAAATGCTACTTCCTTTTTAGCATGTCAAGGATTTTGGTGCTAAAAATATTATATCCACATAAAAATACTTAATAAATAATAAGTATATATTATAATTATAATTATAATAGGAAGAGGATGTTAATCTTTGGCTTTAACTAACTAATTGGTGTGTGATATTTTAAAAAGGATAAAGAGAGGCTTTTTTCCACATCCCAATTGACCCTTTCCCTCTTCAAAGATCAATGAGGTGATGTAATGCAACCAAAACCTAATTTATTCTTAGTGGAAATCCTATTTTTTGCCACTATTTTTCTACACAATGTTTTTTATTATTAAATATTTGATTGATCAACTTCAATATCTAGCTTTTTGCTTCACCTAAATTGTTTTTTGTCCTCAACCCGTACGACAAGGTTGCGTTTCTTTTACTTAGCATTTTGGGTGATTACCTCATTAATTTGGGCATGGCAAGGGTTCATTTGAATTTAATTTTATCAAGAAATTATAATATATGTGTGTATATGTGATTGTTTTTTTAGTCAAGAGTATATCAGAAATAGTCTTTTTATCTCAAAGGTAGGGTAAAGACTAAGGTGTACATTTGTTAGAAAGAACACATTTTTATTATGTAAATATATTCTCAACATACCCTCTCACGTGCTGGTTTGATTTTTTTCATAGATCAAGCATGTGAAAATTCTTTTTGATATGGGTGATGGTGAGACTCGATTTCAGAACATTTGTTTGCTCTGATACCATAATGAACTGTGTGACCATCTCATATAAAAACTTAAGTTGTTAGACAAAGCAAACTTTTACTATATAATTATATGCTCAAACACTTAATTACATATCAAGAGGTCATTGGTTTTGTGGTTCATTACTAAAAAAAAGTATTTAAAAATTTTGAGATTTTTTTTTTCATAGTAGGAGATATGAAAATAAAGCACATGAAATATTTGTGGAATCATTTTCTTCTACTCAAGACTTTAAATATTAATTATGTTGAATTATTTCCTCCCAAAAATTAGAGCAATATTGTAATGGCCAAACTGTTTCATGCTTGGCATTTTGTTAAAAGGATAATCATTAAATTAAGCTGTAACTAATTAAGTGCAGATTAAGACACTATTAAGGAATCTACGTGATATCTTTATATCCTTTCTAATTATAAGATTGCACATCGAACTTGGAAAGATCTGTTAATATTTGTTTATTCATACTAGATTATGCGGTTAGTATAATAATTAATTAGTGATTAATGTTAACCACCTATATTAATTAACGGACCCTCAGCATAAATGAGACCAAGGTAGAATAGTAGAATGTTCTAGAAATTGATTTGTTTTTTTCTTTAGTAAAAATATCACCATTCTAATATTTTTCTATCAAAATGACTTGAAAATAATCTCAAGTTGGTTTACTGTACGTAACTAAGGGTATTTGATCAATGGTACAGTTTGATCGATTATTTTTAAAAATAGTAGTAAATTTGTCTGTGTTTTGCACGGTCTTAAAAAAATCAACAAACTTTATAATATTTTTATAAATTAAGATGAAATAGAATATAAATTTTAATTTTATTATATTGATTATTTTTATAAATTAAGATGAAATAGAATGTAAATTTTAATTTTATTATATTGATTAAAATACAAAAATAATAGTTTTTATTGAGTAATACATTAATTGTATTTTAAGAAAATAATGCATTTGCAGTAAAATGAACAAAGAAAGGAAAAGAAATGATTTAAGAAAATGATATAAATATAATTAACGAAGAGATTTAGGGAAGAAGTAAAAGAAGAAATTGAGAAATATTATAGGAAAAGAAAATAATAGCATTAATGATAAAATAATTCAAATATAAAGATCGGTCAAGTACTATTCCCTCAAGTAGTCTTCAATGGCCTCTTAGATTAATGTCGTATGGATAATGAAATAATTTAGGATTAAAATTCATTTCAAATTTTATACTTTAATAGAAAAAAATGATAAAAATGAAGCTAACGATATATATTCATTAAGTAATCGTTGACTCTTGAAAAGGTTTGTAGGCAAAAATATAAATAAATTTAAATTTAACAATTAAATAATTAGTTTTAAAAAAAAATCGTCTAATTAAGATGAACCCAATCATAAAGAATTTATCTATCTAATTCTACAAACTTCATATAAGTATAAGAAATATGATCCAATTCTGTCACGTTAACAATATGCTTTCGAGCATGCCTATATTTTTTAATCTTGTGCACGATAGATATATTGTTATTTTCATGTTCATTCACTTTAATTGACAAATTATATCATAATTTGAGAGTTGACTTTGAAAAATAAAACTGTGTAATGTTTTTGATAAGCATCTAGTGCATTTTGCTTCTGCACTTAAAAGGAAGAAATAAAATTTAAATATTTTAATGGATATCGTTAGTTTTACTTTTATCATTTTTTACTCTTCTATTAAGTGTAAGATTTGAAAAGAATCTCAACCATAAATTATTTTTATGATCCACGTGACATTAATCTAAGTGACCAAACATTACTTGAGGAAATAGCACTTGACTGAATCTTTTTCCGGCAATTGATGAAGGAAGAATTAAAAGATGATTGTCTTAATGTTCTGTATATATTTATGTATAGATTGTTTTAATGTTCTTTAAATATTTAGGTATACTTTTTTATATTTTAAAATTAGATAAAAATGGCTATTGATGAAGAAAGAATTAAAGATGACTGTTTTAATGTTCTTTAAATATTTAGGTAAACTATTTTGTCTTTTAAAATTAGATAAAAATGGCTATTGATGAAGAAAGAATTAAAGATGATTGTTTTAATGTTCTATATATATATCAATTTGTTCGGTAATTCCATGTGCATAATTATTCAACTTTAAACATTATTAAAACCGTTTGGGTTATTATCTCAATTACTCTTTAATATTAATATGGTTCGATAATCTTTCAGTTATCTTTTAGAAAGTCATCTAAGAGTCACACTATTATTAGAATATTTGATGTTTTATATTTATTTATTTTTTTAAAATAAGAACACACTTTAATATAATGCAAAAAATCTATGCAATCGTCATGAACACTTGGGATATGGTTCTAAAATAAAATGCTTGTGATATAATGAGAAACTTAGGAAATAATTGATGGAGAGGTGTTTGAATTGACTTATTTCAAGTGATTTCAAATTTCAAATTTTCTTTTTTCCTCTTTATGGTTTTTTAAAAAGATAAAAAGTAATTTTACGTGCTTATTTTTAAGCCAAAAAGTATAAAAATAAATTAAAAGATAAAATCTTTCAACTTATGATTTTTTTGTTTTTAACTTGTAAATTA
This sequence comes from Solanum chiquidenum, assembly GCA_029582725.1. Lineage (NCBI taxonomy): Eukaryota > Viridiplantae > Streptophyta > Magnoliopsida > Solanales > Solanaceae > Solanum > Solanum chiquidenum. The sequence continues at coordinate 2,257 of JAJOOS010020455.1, read as the reverse complement.
TTTTTAAAAATTAAATCCAAACACCCTTGAAGTCAACCACTAAAGAAAATGCATGACAATTTATCTGACATAAAAATAACAAACATCGGACTAGCTAAAATATATATGAAAGAGTACATAATTCTAAAAAAATGTGCAAATTTTATATAAAATGCCATTAAACACAAAGTAAAGCTTTATAATTTGAGCATTTTACTGTCAAATGTTCTTTGGTAATTTACTCTTTTTTTGCAAAATTATATCAGTGATACTATTCTTTTTTTTTAAAAGAGTTACACCTGTAGTTTGATAGTTATGGAAGATTTGGTATTTTATACGTAGTTGTTTCCGTCAGAATTCACCCTAAAATCCAATTTTAAATTTTTAATATTTCTATTTTATATTTAGCATACAACATATATTTTATGCATATAAATTTATTCAAATACTTTTAGAATTGCTTTGACACCCTCAACTGTAATAGTTATGCACCAAAATAATTTCACTCGATTAGAATCAAATATTATAATATCAAATATTTGATTTCATAAACAAGTAAAATATGCAACAAAAATTGACTAGGCCATTCATTTTATGAACAGATTAACTAAATTCAATGAAGAAAACCACCCAAAAATATGGTGCAACAAATGGGATTGTTCCTCCCTTAATCAAAGGTCTTGTGTTCGACTTATAGATATGAAAAAATCCTTGGTAGAAAGTACTTTCTCCCGAATGGAGCCTACGCGGCAGGAATCCAAATTAATCTATCACCAATATGAGTATCGAACACTGAATGAAAACAAAAAAAAAAAAAATCAACAAAGAAATAATTTGGAAGGCAAAACTATAGAATATATAGCAAAAGCTTTTATATATAATATCATAATTTTAATTTAGCATATCAATCAGCACTAGCTAGTGCTTGCAACTATTTTTAGTGGATATTCTTGTAATCCTTTAGGCACGATATAAGCTATAGTTAATTTCAATCACATGAAAGTACCACATGGATGTACGAAAAAATAAAACGTTTAGGCATGGAAATAGGACTATTTTGTTTTTATTCCCACCAAAAATGTGAACAAACGGTAAATAAAAATAAAATTAATCATACATGAGGAATAAGGTTCAAAATTTAAGGGAATAAAGAAAAACGATTCAATTCAAAAAATAAAAATTGCTAGACGTATTAACCTGGATGATATGTTTATATATAGTACTGGTAGGATTATTATTGCATACGAATGTATACGATTGCAGTATATTAAAAGTGAGGAGTATCTTGAGCGTATCAATATGCACTAAATTTTTTTAGAAATCAATTGCAAAATGAAAAAATTCAATTCTACAAGGAAGTGAGGAACCATGGTACGAAAGTTATCATAAAATTTTAAATGGAATTACTTTTATATAAAGAGTTTTTTACGTAAATTTCTTGTGTTTGATATATTTTCTAAATTTTACTTTCTTGCATAGCTCTTCAAAGAACCAAATACATAGACCTTCAGCCAATTAAATCATGGAGATAATTAGTATCAAAGTTTGATACTTCAATAAAAAGTAGCACCCTTGAAATATTGAAGATAATTGCACCTTCTGAAATACAAGAAAGAACTATCAATCACAAGGCCATTATATTTCAATGGAGAACACTATATGAAAAAAATTTAAATATCGTCTTGTAAATCTGCAAAGGACATATGGAATCGATACTCTTTAAACAAACAATAACGTAACATCAAAAACTAAAAAATTATATCTAAATTCACATTAAAAAAAAAAACTAAATAATTTGTCCCTCATATTTCGAATCATATCACATAAAGCACAAGACTAAAGGATATATAATAACAATTATATAAAATCTTCTCATACTCATCCATATATACTAATTTAATAAACTCACCCTTTATTTTAATTTTTCTAATAAGAAGTTTTTGGCTTGCGTAGGCATCCACAGCTTAGTGCCCTAGCCCCACAAGGATCCCACTAATCTTCACGTGCTGTCCCACAAAATCATCTCTATAAAAACTCAATTTTTCCACTTATTCGTAGTACGTGACACAAAAATAAAATAAACGTCATTCATCTTCTCTCCAAAAATAATAAAAATGGCAACAACTTCTAGCTTTGAATCCATTAGAGCTAGAGTTGTGTGGCGGACTTGCCTAGCCTCCGCCTTTCGAACCGCCTTGGCTTGTTCGATAGTTGGTGTAGCCACCCTTTTCGGCCCCGAAAGTTTCAAGACTCAAGTCGCATTCCCCGCTTTTTCCTA
>JAJOOS010020452.1:0-10216 GCA_029582725.1 Solanum chiquidenum | reverse complement strand
CTCCACCACATCATGTCTAACCAACTCGAACTTAGGGTTATTGAGATGGTGCAACAGGTTCTCTTTCTGACCAGTAAAGAAATTATCAACGACAATCACACTGTCCCCTCTCTCTATCAACCTATCCACTAAATGGCTCCCCACGAACCCTGCTCCACCTGTTACCAATACTCTCAAATTCTTCCTCTTCAGTCCCAACGGCACCTTTCCACCTGCAAAACACTTAATAAATCTAACGTCCATTTTCTTAACACTATTCAGACTCGATATATATTTGATGAAAAATAAATATCATGCCTGCATTAACGTGGGTGTTAGATTGATCATGATCAACCAACTCATACGTTATTCTTCGAGGAATAGGAGTTGATGAGACATGATCAAGGGAAACAGAAGCACTGCTGATGGTACGCGGGGAGAGATTGATTACACTGAGAGCGGAAACTGAAACAATGATTCCAATGAATAAACAGATGAGTCGCTGCTCTCCAAGCACGTAATGAACGATGGAAGAAGATAACGCCTTCTTGCTCATCATCATGTGTTTTTTAACACTAGTTTTCTCAAGATGTTCAGCTCCCATGCTGGACAATTTTTAATTTTTTTGTTTTTTACTTCTCTCAAGAATATGGATCGATGGGTGTAATAAGAGATCCGAAATGTGGGTTGTAAAAAGGAATGAGTCATGGAAGAGCTTTGAATTGTTCTAAAGTTGTTACTTTGTGTCAGAAAGACTCAACTAATTAATTAATGGCTTTCTTATAATCTTCATTTCTACCTATTTAAGCTAACCTTAGCTTTCTATGTAAATTAAAAGATTCTTTTTAAAATGTTTAGATCCCTAATGTATTATGACCAAGTCTAACAATGTATTTCTGGTTTTTGTTATAAAGTGTTGTTTCTACTCTATTTTTGTACTTCGTTTACTTCTTCATTTCTGAATGTTTGGGATTAGTTGTGAAGTTTTGCTGTTATTGAGTGCAATAGTATGTTTATGTAGATTTGGAGCGTGACCATTTTATGGAGAGCTGATGAAGAAATTGACTGTAATTCTTATTTTGAAGCTAACTTTTGAGTTTATTGAATTTTGTTAAGATCCTTACTATAATACAGATATCCATATTATCCATCGGGTAACATTTGTTATCTTTAGATGAATCATTATCATTATCTGTAAGTAAAGCACAGAAAAATCAAAATGAATAGGGAATGATGTCTCATCTTAGCCAAGAAAGTTAAAACTATAGCCACAATAAGAAAAAGGAAGGGGCGAGTGCTGGTGTAGCAGCATGCCCACATTAATCACATATCCTAAGGAGGAAACGCAGTACTAAAAATTTGATACAGTAAAACTCCTGTGCCTAATCACTTCGGTTTTTATTCATTGAATTAGTGATTCACTCCTTGTGAGAATGGGCGTGCGGTTGGAGGAACTTGGCAACACGTTCTGCTTTAGCTCCTGAGCTATGGTCATAGTACTCGACGACTGCAGCCCCTGCTAATGCAGCAAGTGTGAGCGCCTGTGCGTGCAGCCTGATTACCAACAAAAACAACAGTTACTCCTGACAAAAGCTCAAAAAATAATAATAATAATAATAATAAGGCAGTTCTAGTTAAGACGGAGCATGTAACTGTCCCTTCTTCAAGACCACAGGCATCACATTGTAGAGTGCACCAGACTCTACTCTTATAACAGGATAACAAGGCAAGATGTACAAATTGCAAGAATCTTAAAAACAGAGCATTCAAGTAGGATTTTTTCTCAATACTAGGAACACATGCACATCCTAATATCCTACTAGGTTTCTCGCATTCAACATTATAACCATAAATCTCATTTAACGAGTATCAATACATTCATCTTATCCACCACAAAACTAGACAATCACAATTCACAACAAGCTAAAAGTAGAACAGCAAGGGCATTCGAACATAACACAAGGAGATCATCCATATCAACATAATACAATGAAAAATGGAACAGTCAGGGCATTCAAACTTAACGCAAGGTCATCCATATCAACATATTACAATAAACAGGCACGGCACATACTTGAAGTGTTCAGGTAAGTATTTTCATGGAACCTTGTAATAAGAGCTTGTCCAATTAGAAGAATGTCTAAAGCATGGACAAAAACCCAAGAACTATATTAGCAACTCCCCCTTTTTCCCGTGGTGATCTTGTCAAAGTGAATGGGAGATATTGATGTCAGCTTCAAAAATGTGAAGAGTAGCAACCAAAAAAATGAATTTTCTGAAACAGAAATGTTTCCCCAATTGAAAACCAAGAAAAGACAGTTTTTTGTAAAAATTGAATTTTTTTTCTTTCTTGCTGTTCGATGAAAAGCAGTTCTGAAGCACAACACCAGTGCTACATTGATTTGCAGATTAAGACACATTGATTTTCACGAGATTGTGGAAAAGGTTAAGACAACCTCCTATGAGAATCTATGATAGTGTCTCCCAATAAGGTTGGTTTCATAAATTCTGGGCATCTTTAACCAAATGAACCGGCGCTTTGAAATCCAAATACTCAGCATGATTTGAGTTGAAATAAAAAGAGTAAATACCCTTTCTGAACCGAATTCGGAGGATGACGATGAAAGGAAAAGGGGATCAAATGTCCTGTCAAGTCCCCCACCCCCAAACTCACTTCCCCTTTTCCAATAAACAAACCCTGAACTCTTAAGTTGAAAAACTGCTTATGAATATGAAGATCTGAAAAACGTCCAAGCCTATGTGTGTGTGAGCATTCTAGAAGTATCCATAGCCGGATTCCAGCTCCCGTATCCAGTAGCCCTAAATCTTAAAAATTAGATTTTGCAAAATCCGAAAAAGTCCGAGCAACTTTGGTTTAACCCACAATCCAAACTCAAACACAGAGTAAAAGATACAGCAAGCAAATTCAACAATTAACATCACCAGGTCCTGCTAAGGAACCCTAGCTCAGAAGTGAATTGATTACAAGTAGAACCAATCTATGAATCGGGTAACACATAAACCCGATCGTAAAAATAAACTTATGTTTATAGTCGTCAATCCCTTCCGCAATCAAACAGAAATTGGGGATTAAAGAGAAGAAATTACCTTGCATGAATGATCTTAACACTGGTTTTCATGTGGGGTTGAGACCAATTGTAAGCAATTGAACCCGCTATTCCACTAAGCCACAAACACCCTTCAACCAAAAACAAAAACCCAACATCAAAAACCAAAGAAAGAGAATATCTGTTGATTCATATAGATAAACCATACCAACAATCAAGATTCAAAACCACAAATGATTTACCAACTGTTCGGAGTTTGTGTTCAACAACCCATTTCCTCACAGATTCCATAGTGTTATTCTCTGCCATTTTGAAAGGTTTTTTGTGTGTATGGGCAGAGAAAAATCTATGGAGGTTTTTATATATGATGATGGTTTTTCTCTGTTTTATATATTTGCAGTTGCCAAAAGAGAGTAGAATAGAAGCACGTTACGTTTGTGGAGGTCTTGGACAACACGCGTTTTAGTCAATATACCGCCTTCAATATGCCCCGGCCGCCAGCCGGATTCCCCAAATACTTTCCAATGGGCCTTCTTACCGGCTTCTACGGTAAATATCGAATTATTATATTGAAATTAAAATTATTAACATTTTGATTACAGTAAATATCAAATTATTATATTAAAATTAAAACTATTAATATTTTGATTTTGATGTGATAGAGTATTTGGTAGATATTAATATGCATTTACATGGATTTGGGTTTGATATTCACAATAATATCAAATATCATGTATTATGAATATCGAAACGTATAATTCTGTGTATAATTTATGTATATTATTATAAATTAGCATCAATATAAAAATAATTATTTAATTGATAAAATTTTAACCATTTTATTTAAATTGAAATGTCTTTTTATGTGATTAATTAGCAAAGAGGATTGTTTCTTTTTTTAAAATAAAAATATATATATAAAAAAATAATTAATCGTGATAGAAAAATCAGTAGTTCCTAAACCTGGCTCTGATACCACATGTTAGGATTTAACAGATTGAGAAACGTAAACAATCTAACATGAATATCCTATCAATTATTTAGGATCGTAGAGTTATATGATTTTCACATAAACAATAAATTTAGATAAGAAAACTTACTCAAATTCATAGTAGCCTTCTTGAATTCTTATGCGGAATTGTTTTTCCTCTTTCTTTGTTCTTGAGAAAATATTTCTCTCCCTTTCCTTACTTTACAGAACAATTTCTGATGGAGAAAAAATGTTGTTCTCATACTGGCAGAGAGGACCCTTTTATATAGTTTGAGCGGTTATTCTATACTTACCATCAACTTGTAGAAGTTAAGAGAAGTGGGGAGTTATATTAGAAAATAACTTCATTTTCATCCAATAAGAATTTAGCATATTATTTTATTTTTATTTAATTATTAAACCACATAATTAATGGTCAAACATTGGTCATAACTTTCAGACCTTCTCTGGCAGGGGTGAATTTATGTATAAAAATTGGGTCACCGGAACCCGTGGTCATCCGACTAAACTCGATATATTACTTCTATAATTATTAAAGAATATATTAAATTAAAACTTGTGGAACCCGTTCTCAAGATGGCTGGATGGTTCACTGGTATGACTGCAAGATTTCAACACGAAGATCACTCATTTGATCCCACCCAGCCCCAATTCGCTTCAATTTATTTTAATTAACTAAAACACGTTTTTCATTAAAAAAAAGGCTAAATTTCTGAAAGTTCTAAAGTCAAAGACTTCAAAAGTTTCCTTTCCACCCACTTTTCAAGTTCCAACAATATCTTTCTTCTCTCTTCAAATTTGTTTTTTATTTTTCACACAAAGAAGAAGCTTCAAGTCAGGAATCTAGAGAAATTATCATTGTCAAAGTTTAAGGTAATTTTAGTTTATGATTTCTCTTTTTAATAAACAAACTAACAAAATAAAAAAAATAAAAATATATATCACTTTAATTTTAGGGATTCCATATAAAAAAATCTTGTCATTATTTATAATAGGAAATCATCAATAGCTAAAGAATTGATTATCTCAAACTTACATATTTTGCGGATGTAACTTGTAAGGAATGTATTTTATATTATATTATCAATTTTGAAGGGTGTGATTCATTTTTTGTAATGTGAAAAGGGTGTAATTCTCTTATTTTTTAAGAGAAAATTACGCGGTTAAGAAAACTTATACTACTTAATTACTCATCATAACTATAGTTTGCTATAATTACCACTCGCTACTAACATTATACATTAATTACGTGGGCTGACTTCAAGTTTGTATAATTAGTCACGTTTGTATATGTATAATTCGTCAGAATATACAAATACATATGTATAATATATAATTATCTAACCGATATACATATAAAATTCACCTCTCTCCCACTATCTGCCCTCTCTCGCTCGCCTCTCTCCTCCATCTCCCAATCTCGTTTGCCATATATACAAATGCATATGTATAATATACAATTATCTAACCAATATACATATACAATTCACCTCTCTTCCACTCTCTGCCCTCTCTCGCTCGCCTCTCTCCTCTCTCTCTCACTCTCTGCCCTCTCACGCTCGCCTCTCTCCTTCCTTTCCCAATCTCGCTTGCCATATATACAAATGCATATGTATAATATATAATTATCTAACCGATATACATATACAATTCACCTCTCTCTCACTCTATACCCTCTCTCGCTCGCCTCTCTCCCAGTCTCGCTCTCCTCTCTCCTCCTTGTATCATGTAGCTACGAATTGTAATTATCAAACTATAGCTATGTAGAGTAATTAGGCTATTTTTGAGTAGCTATATGTGAAAGTTTCTCTTTTTTTAATGTGAAAGGGGTGTGAATCCCTTTTTTTTTTAAATGTGAAAGGGGTGTGATTCCTCTTCTTTCTATGAATATGTGATTTCGAATGCAAAAGAGGTAGAAGTCCTCTTTTTATTATGAATGTGTGATTTTCTTATTGTTAAATGTGAAAGGGGTGTGATTCCTCTATTTTAGTTAGATTTGCAAGGATTGTGATTCCTCTATTTTATTTGAACTTGCAAGGGTGCGATTCCCTTATTTTTTATTGTGAAAGGTATGCGATACTTTTATTTTATTTTAAATTTTCTAGTTAAATTTGTGACTAAGTTGAATAATTATTTGAATTTGTAGGAACATTTATCCTTGAATATCTAAATGGACAAATTTTTTATTAAGCAACCAAGTTCTAGTAGCGGTCCATCTGTTAGTTCACATGTAGCTCTAGAAGCTTAAAGAGATACAATTACACCTTCTTCTTCAAATGTTGATTGTATTCTTGGGGTTGGATCTCTCAAACGGGATCCCGGAGAAAGAAACCCATCTTTTAATATGATTCTAATATTCGAGATGTTGTGAGGAGACATTATATTTTGATGGGGCCTTATCAATCAAAACTTCGTGTATATCCTAAAACAATATTTGGGACTAGGAATCGACAATTTAATTTCTGAGTAGTTTAATGCTCCAAATTCTGCTTGGTTGGAATATAGCATAGATGATGATGTTATATTTTGTTTGTGTTGTTATCTCTTCAAGAGTGAATTTGAAAGTCGTGGCAATGCGGGGAAATCATTTACACAAGATGGTTTTAAGAATTGGAATCATGGTCCGAAAAGAATTTGATTGCATGTTGGTAAGGTAAATAATACTCATGACAAATATTTGAATATGATGCTTGATTTTGCGGATCAACGTCAATCAATTCAATCTTCTCTTCACAGGCAAAGTGAAAAAATAAAAAGTAATTATCAAATTCGTTTAAATGCCTCAATAGATGTGGTAAGGTTTCTCCTAAGAAATGGATTGCCATTTCGTGGTCATGATGAGAGTGAAGATTCCAATTACAAATATCTTTTTCTTGAACTTTTGAAATTTCATGGGGTTAATCGTCCGGATGTGAAAAGAGTGATATTAAAGCATGCTCCAAAATATGATATGTTGATTTGTTCAACAATTCAAAAAGAGATTGTGGATGCTTGTACTAAAGAAACAATTAAAGCTATCATCAAAGACTTGGATGGTGATTATTTTGGAATATTAGTTGATGAGTCAAAGGACATTTCACATAAAGAGCAAATGGCACTAGTTTTACGATATGTTAACAAAAATGGAGAGTTGATAGAAAGATTTTTGGGTATTGTTCATGTGAGTGATACATCCGCAAGATCATTGCAAAAAGTAATTTACTCTTTACTTTGGGATCACTCGCTATGCCTATCACGACTCCGTGGACAAGGTTATGATGGAGCTAGTAATATGCAAGGAGAAAAAAATGGCCTAAAGTCTTTGATTTTGCAAGATGCTCCGTCTGCATATTATATTCATTGTTTTGCTCACCAATTGCAATTGACACTTGTGACTCTTTCTAAAAAACATTCGAATGTGAAAAATTTATTTTATGTTGTCACTAATATTTTGAATACTATTGGGACATCTTTTAAACGCAGGGACTTACTTCGACAACACCAAGTTGAGAAGTTGGAAGAATTGCTTAAATATGGAGAAATTCTTACCGGACAAGGATTAAATCAAGAACGTGGCCTCCAACGATCGGGTGATACTCGTTGGGGATCCCATTTCAAGACCTTGGAAAATTTCAGATTATATTTTCTTCAATTGCTAATGTGCTTAAAGATATGAAAGAAAATTCTCCACATGATCTTGATAAACTTGCAGTAGGTAACCTTTTAGGTAAAATTCAAGAATTTGAATTTATCTTTGTGTTGCATTTGATCTTCAAGATGTTGCTTCTTACAATGAATTGAACAAGCTTTACAAAATAAAGATCAAGATATTGTCAATGCTATGATATTGCTTAATCTTTCAAAGAGAAGATTACAAACAATGAGAGAGAGTGATTTGAAGTCTTTGATGAATGAGGTTTATTCATTTTGTGGTAGACATGATATTTTGGTTTCCGAAATGACTGAATATTATCCAAGATCGAAGCGTAAGAAGTCCAAAATTTCATATTTACATCACTTTCGTGTGGAAGTGTTTTATGCAGTTATTGATTTGCAACTTCAGGAGCTCAATAATCGTTTTGATGTTGTGACTAGTGACTCACTCCTTGGTATAACTAGTTTGAATCCGGCTAATTCCTTTGCTAATTTTAGTAAGAGCAGAATAATGAAGTTGGCTGAATATTATAAAAGTGAGTTTGGTGATAATGAACTTCGAGATCTCAGTTATCAGCTTGATAGTTTCATTGTCTATGCTCGAGAGTGTGATAGCAAGTTTCTCAACATGAAGGGGATTAAAGATCTTGCTACGATGATGGCACAAATAAAATTGGATCAAACTTGGTCTCTTGTTTATTTGCTTGTAAAGTTGGCTTTGATTTTGCATGTTGCTACGGCAAGTGTGGAAAGAGCATTCTCCTCAATGAAGCTCATAAAAAATGATATACATAATAGCATTGGTGAAGAATTTTTGAATGATTGTTTAATTTGTATATTTGAAAATGTAAGTAATGATGCTATTATAGATCGTTTTCAAAATATGAAGTCTCGTCGAGTACAATTGTAAACTGATGATATTTTTTGTGGTAATGTAATTTTTATGTATTGCTCGCTTAGTTATTGTTATTATAAATTTTTTGATCTTATCTTTAAAGCAAATGATGCACCTGTTTTCTTGAAATCCTGGATTCGCCTCTGTTCTCTGGGATGCTATGAAATGAGAGTGATAGTAAATGTGATGGAACCGGCTAATCGTACATGATGAGCAAAGATTTTAGCAGATGGTTCTCAATAGTTGGGAGCCATCATAAAAAAATCGTGATTGCACACGATTTTTTAAGCTGAATATTGAGAATTCATCCAAATTGATAGTGAATTTTCAAGATGATAATATTGGTGTCTCCATTTATTTCTGCAATCAAAAGTGTGATTATGTAAATCCATATATGCATCTACATGGAGTGGAAACAAAGAGGGAAGTATTGAATATTGAACAACTTAGTATTTTTTTATATAACTATTAGAATTATGGGGTTTATATTTTCTAACAATATCTCCTTCTCATTGAAGCAATCTCTAAAAGCTTACTTTTTTGCATTTGATGGATATCTTATCTTACTCTCGTTTTCAATACAAGTGGGTATTGTTGTAACTGAATTGAATTTGGTGTTAAAGGAGAAAGAAGAATAAGGTGACTTGTGCTTTTGATTCAAGACTTTACTAGTCTTCAATTGATATTGACTTTTGTGTAATCCATTAATTATATATATAATAAGTCATTATCTCAGGGCCTTATATGTTTGAGAAAAAATGTGAAGATAATTATATAAATTAAAAAAAAAATCCACCGACCAACCTCTGTCTCTTGTTTTTTTTTTGTAAGAAGAAGAAAAAGAAGAAGAGACACTAGTCTAAATGATCCAACAAAACACATCAATTGTTTCACTTATTATTCCTTTTCTATTTATGTCTAATATCCTGCATTCTTTCATTTTCTTTACATGAATGAATGTAATTCACTTCAAGCAAGTGATACAAAGTTATGCCCCTATTCATGAATCGAAGCAAATCAAATTTTAAACCGAAATTCACGTGAAATAAATATTTACATCAAATTATATTAATTAATTATAATTAACTAATATATTGAACACAAATATGCACCCTTTAAAAATATTTAATCATAAATAATAGTATTAAAACGTGTGTTATGTACACATAAATATCTCTCACCTCATTAGATCATTTATAGATATGTAGTGGTCAACGACATCGTAACAAGAAAATGAAAGGAAAATACTCCAACATGAAGGGGAATCATAGCCCCGAGCCAAGACAACTTCCTCACCTCCAGACAGGGCCGGCTCTATGTATACTTTAATAAGGCATTCGCCTTAGGCCCCCAATTTTAGGGGGCCTCAATTTTTTACCAAAAATAAATTATGTGTTAATTTTTTATAGAAAAAATATTGATTATTTATGATAAAAAATATATATTTAAAATTATTATTTTATTCTCTTCAACCCCATTCAAATAGAAGAAATCAAGAAAATACTATTTTATTTTCTTACACTCTCTCTACTAATACTCACATTATTTTCTTTTTAACTCCTTTTACACTCTCTTCTTTAAATTGTTGATAAGTTAGAGTAATATTCTATCAAAAATATCAATTAATAGTCGAAAAGTGTTGAACAAATT
>JAJOOS010020448.1:0-18567 GCA_029582725.1 Solanum chiquidenum | reverse complement strand
TTTGTCGGTTATTTTTCACACAAAAATACATAACACTCTTAAAAAGAAATTATTATTTTTTAAAAAGAATTATTTTTTGTTATTTTTTAATTTTTTAACTAAAATTAAATGACACATGTCGATTTAAAATAACAAGTTGCAATTGAAGAATATATATAAAAATAAATAAATCATAAAAATAGTATTTCGTGTTAAAATGAAACATAAAAAATAGAGTTCAAGGGTTAAAATAGAACAAGGCTAAGATAAAGTGCCAAAATGAAGAATGTGGACAAGTTAGAGGGGTTGTATATGTGTTTGGCATTAGTTAAATGCAATTATGTATATATTTATTTCAATTTGATTAGGTTCAATCATGTAATTAGTCTTGTATTTTTCTTGTCATCTTACCAGATGTGCTTTGCACGTGTATTCTACGTTAAATTGTTTAGATGACATATGAACATGTGACGAGAGCAACTACATTTTATATATTCACATATTTTCACATTTGTTGTGAGTTTTTTTTTTAAAAAAAAAAAACTCGGAATAGTTTAAAATAATATTTTCAAGTTAGAAGATCTCGTTAACTTGATAATACATTTGTGACATATATAATACTTTAATTTAAATATAAATACCTACCCAAATAAAAATATATATTTGCATTAATGAAAATATTTATCTCATAAAATTAGCTATTAAATAAATAAATAAAATTAAACTAATACAAACTTCAATTGACGTTATTACAAGTCATAGGAACTTTTCTTCGTCTAAAATACTGAAATACTGAGAAATAGTAAATAAGTAAAACAAAAGGGCAATGTTTATATAGTAATAACTATTTTGAGGCAAACTTTCTGGGAGTCTAAATCACATAAGTAACATTGGTAAATAAAGTCATTTTTTTGTCTTGAGCATCAAAAACAAATCGTGACAATTCTCTAAATTTTGGAGGAAAAAAATCAAAAGCATATATCTACATCACAAGAAAAATTGTTAACAAAAACAAATGAATTTAGACTACATTGTGTTAACTTCATATATTGGAACATTACATACTAATGTGTATATTAAGCAAAAAAATAATTATTATATCATCAAAATTATATTATTTTCCTCAAGTACTTGAGGTTATGGAATATACTCTCTTAGGATAGAACGATCCTTCATCAGAATAGTGGTACCTCATATTCCGCTAAAATTCAAACGCACTCAAACGACAATAAATTACACAAAAAAATTAAATGCAAGAAGAAGAAGAGTAGAAGATTAGAAAAAATTGTGGTTGGAAAATGAGAGGAAGACCCTCTATTTATAGTCAACAAAGAGTAGTATGAACAAATATTTTTTGTGTCTTATCTGAAAGATCATGACCTTTCCGAGAAGTCACAACACTTTGGAAAAGTCACAACTCTTTGGAAAAGTCACAACTTATTGAAAAAGTCACAACTCTTTGAAAAAGCCACAACTTATTGAAAAAGTCACAACTCTTTGGAAAAGTCACAACTCATCGAAAAATCACAACCCTTTGAAAAAATTCACAACTTATTAGAAAAGTCACAACTCATCGAAAAAGTCACAACTTAAGCTAGGGATATTACAGTAATTTAACATTCAAGTTAGGAGTTCATGCTTTTAAGGTAATATAGATATGTTAAATCATCTTTGAACTGAATTTTTTGGCACTAGTTATGAAATCAATTTAGTTTTTGCGAACAAAGCATTTATCATAAATTTGATCCAGATAATATAACTCTCAAGCTAGTCAATTGTTGAGTAATTAAAACAATACCTGGAGTATCACCTGGTTGCAAATACAAAGGAAGTCGAGGATGGATGTCAGTTGATTTTTTAGAGATTATCGTTTCGTATTAATCAAGAACTCCCATTGCATTTGAAGGATTTTGTCAATTTGAGGTGATTCGAAGAAAATATTCATTGATACAAGCTCAATTTGATGGTTTCAAAGCTCGATCTACTATAATTGTTGATTGCAGATGCGAATGAGAAAACATATGTTATCTCGTTTCGATTTTGATAATCAAATCATTGTTTTCTAAGCTATGGATCACCATGAAATCTAGCTCTGATACCATTTTAAAGTGGAGAGTTCAACATTGATAAGGCAAGGGAAGATTAATTGTTAGTTTACTTATGACGGTATCAATGCCTTCATGTTGCTGTTGTTATGTAAGAAGCAAATTGTTTTTTGAAAAGTGATATAATGGAGATATGAAGCTAATGCATGTTTTTGTTTGTTGTGTATTTTTTTTTCCTTAAGATTAAAATTTAGGTTTTTTTTTTTAAAAAAAACACACGTGCCAAATTAGATGTTAACTTACTTATGACAACTATCAGTGCTTCATGTTGTTGTTACATAGGAAGTGGATGTTTATTAAGGACTAACATGATGGAGCTATGGAGGTAATATTTGTTGATTTGATATGTTTTTAGAAAAAAAAATTACATTTTTTTTAAAGAAAAATAGTTACACACGTCAAAATACAATTCTATGTTATAGATTAAAAATATTTTTTTTATTCGCCATTTCTTTCGTATAGGAATATATTAAAAATGAACCTGCATAAGATTTTATTTTATTTTTAGAAATAGTTTAAATTGTAGTTAAAACTAATAATTCTGTCTTAAATTGATTATGTGATTTACTTCAAAATATTTTCTTTAAAATAGTTAAAAGTCTTATAAATGAGTAGCCTATTTTCTAATGCTTTTGCACTGATTATTTAGACTTGACTTTAGTTTGTATGTTGAAATTAATTTTATCACATAAAGCCCAAAATGTTAGAGATACATTAAAAAGTTAAAATTTGTGTCAAACTTTTGCTTCCTGTGTCTTTAAAAAAGTGATATTTTCATAATTTTCACATTGATATACATAATATAGTTTAACCTTTTTCATTTTTTTAAAATTGAATTGCTCAATTCCTATGTAGTGTCATTTTGTTTAATCCAATTATCGTAAGTGGCTTTATAAGGAATATTGTCTTTAGATAATATTTTATTGTTCCTTAAAATATATTATCTAATTAATTAATGATCTAAATTTATTTTTTTACATAGATCAAGAAACTTTTGCATTGTCATTCAATTTTTTATATTAATATATTTGAAAAAAAATAAGGTATATAATATATATATCATGAGATTGAAAGAAAGGTATATATTAATGGGAAATTACACGGATAAGCAAACATATAGTAGTTAACTAGCTAACATAGCTATAGTTTGAATTAAATACGGATCGCAACTTAATTTTAGCTATAATTATGTGGCCTCTCTCCTCTCTTCCTCTCTCTCGCCTCTCTCCTCTTTTATACATATACAAATACAAATTATATATACACATATACAATTATATTACAGATATACCAAATACATAGCCTCTCTCGCTAGCCTCTCTCATCCCTCTCTCAATTTCGCTCACTTCTCTCCTCCCTCTCCCAATCTTGCTCGCTAGATATACAAATACATATGTATACTAGTTACATATATACAATTATCTGACAAATATTCATAAACAGTTCATCTCTCTCCACTCTCTGCCCTGTCTCGCTTGCCTCTCTCCTCCCTCTCCCAACCTCGCTCGCCTCTCTCCTCCCTCTCCCATTCTCGCTCACCAGATATACAAATACATATGTATACCAATTACATATATACAATTATTTGACAGATATACATCTACAATTTGATAGATATATATATATATATATACACAATTCGTCTCTCTCCATTATGTGCCCTCTCTCGCTCTTCTCTCTCCTCCCTCTTTCAATCTCGCATGCCTCTCTCCTCCCTCTAACATGTAGCTACGAATCGTAATTAGCAAACTATAGTTATGAAGCATAATTAATTCAGAGAGGGAAGGGAGGAAGAGGTTGATTTTTAAAAGTAAAGTTAGGGAGGGGTGAAAATTATTTTCACCCTTTACCATTATATATAAAGAAGTAAAAGTTTGATTATTTTATAAAGAAGACAATATCTTTAGAATTCAGTTATATTAGGGAATTTTTAATATTATGGTTGAAAAATAGAAGAAGATAAAATTATTCAAGTAATAATTACTACTAAATTTTTGTAATGATAATTATAATTAAGTAAATTGGAATGAAAAACTTATGTGGCAACTCTTTTATGCCAGTTTTCCCCCCTCAATTTTGGGATTCTCTCTCATTTTAATACAATATCTTATTTTTCTCTCCTTTTTGAAATTTATTTTATTTTTATGTAATTAAAATAAGAACAAATTTCTCAATTATCTTTATTAATAGCTTAGCGATCCTTTCTTATTCCATTGTTGTAATCAGTATTTTAAAAGACTCTATCGAGGTTCGTCCTGGGCAGGGTTATGGCACAACACCCCGAGACTTATGTGTGGGTCTTAATTCTGTGAGACTTATGCCTTAAACGCTTGACTATACGCCCTTAAAAATGATCAACGTCCAACGCTCGAGGCTCGCTTTATAGATTTTACATAAATTATGTGTTCAATTCTTTAGTTAACGTTGTTGACCCTCATAATTCTTTAATAAATGAATGATACTTAATAGTTTTTCATTTATAGAAATAAGAAAATCGAGAGTAAGGGCCTGTTTGACATTGCTGCTAAAAACAACTTATTATCATAAGCACTTTTTCAAAATAGCTTTTCAGAAAAGTGTTTTTCAGAAAAAAAATAATTTGTGTTTGGGTAATTCATTTGAAAAGTATTTTTTAAAAGTAAATTGTGTTTGACTAATCTTTTTTAAAAAGTACTTTGGAAATTGAAATTACGATTAAGGAAAAGTATTAATGTACTTTTAATATTAAGATTATTTTATAGAGAGAAACTAGTATAAACATCTATTACAAAAAATTAAATTAATTTTTTATTAAAATTAAAATTAAATTAAAATTTTGTTTTTATTAAAATAAAATGTTCATATTCAAATTTTCAATCAATATTATACATTTTTTTTGAAAGGTAGAAATCTTTAATTGTTATGTTTTTTCTTTTTTTCCTAATCTTACAAAAATATTGTTGTTACCTTTTTCTTGTTTTCTAATTTTGTAAATTAATACGTAAAAGAATAAATAAAATAATAATACGCAAACGGAAAATAAAATATAAAATTTATTATATAAAAATAAAAAATAAAATTATTAAATGGAACTTAACCAAACATATGAGATATGTTAATTAAGTAATAAGAGATATATTGGTATATATAAATATATATGGAAGGGACATTTTAGTGTTGAAAAACCTAATTTTCTGCTTCTGCTTTTTTGAAGAAGCAGAAATTTTTAGCTTCTTCCCAATAGCAAAAAAATTGTTTCTACTTCAATTTAAAAGCACTTTTACAGGTTTGACAAACACCTACTTTTTCAAAAAAGAATGTTTTTTTTCTCAAAATAAGTGCTTTTGGGATCTCAACAACAATGCCAAACAGGCTCTAACTCAAATAACAAGTCGTAGTTGTCACGCCCCAAACCTACACCCCGGAGTATCTGGCACTCGAGAATCATTACTGGCCCCAAGCGAACCCTTGGCCTGGCTTACTTACTCAGCGGAAGACTCCAAGCATTATTACGATGATCAAATGCACTTTACTCAACTGTTTAATAAAATAACTAAGAATGTTTAAAGGTCAAACATTCAACTTGGCCAAAATGGCAACTCAAGTCTTAACATATGAAATGATAATGTAAAGACAACTGAACTACTAACTGTTTATGAAGCCTCTAAAACAAAGAGGGATGTCGGAACAGGATCCCGATCATCCTAATAACTGAAAAACTAGAAAGCAATGTAAAAAGGAGCCCTCCGGAAAGTAAGGAGGCTCACCAACACTCTGAGTGTTGAACTGGATCAACGAGGCGCTGGATGCTGATCCTGATCACCTGCGTCTGCATCATAAAACGATGCAGGCCAACTGGCATCAGTACATTGAATGTACACGTATGCGAGTTGGAATGCTAAACATAGCATAGGCTTGAAAAGAATCTGAAATGAGACTTACATTTGCTTTACTCAACTCGTGAATAACTCAACCCAAAATGCAGTGTAAAACAACAATGATAGAGCAATTTGTACAAAGCATTTAGAACGTTAAACAACAACTCAACTTGTTAAAGGTATGCAATAACAAATTCAACTTTACTTATATATCAAAGTAATATAATTTATGTGGGAGCTTCTCTAACCGACAACCATCACTGTGAGCCTAAGTGGTGATACAACATTTTGCCCACGCTGCCAGAACTTTCCTATACTTTTCCATCATATAGAACGCCTTAACTAAGTGGATCCACTAGTCTATGCTAAAAAGCAACTTATAGAGTCATCCTAAAAAGTATGATCATTTACTACCCACGATGGCTACATTGTTTATGGAGACTTAAGTTAATATGAACTCGCATCCTCATATCAGTGCCTAATACTACTCCCAAAATATACTTAGCTCATATGTTTTAAATCAAAACTTCTTTCTTTGGTTTGAGATAATTACTCAAAACTTAGCTTGAAAGCTCTCTTGGAAATCGGTGTTTCCCTTTCTTGTTCAAATGTGAAAACATTTTAAACTCTTGGGAATACTTAGTTCCCTTATAGCTTTTGGAGAAATGAACTCAACTCTTTACTCTTTACTTAACTTAAAACTTAATTCTTAGAACAAAATTAAAATGTTTGTGAAAGACTTTTGAAAAACTTTAATGAACTTCACTTGACTTGATTCTTGATTTCTAAACTTGACTCTTAACTTTCCTTGAATTGAATTTATGGATTCAAGGATTGTGATTTGTGATAGGAAAGATCTCATGATGTTTAGAAGTGTTTTTAGCATGAGAAAAGATAACGAAATCACTGTCTGGGAACAAGTCCGCGACGTAGTTGATCGCAAAATTAAATTTTGAAACATAAGAGTCCGCGACGCGGAGGTGATTTTTGTACACTGGGTCGCGGACTTGCGTGCCAAAACCTGCTCGACTTTTTCCTTCTTCGTTTTCTCACCCCAATTCGCCTAAATCTAATTCTTTTTCTCAATCCCTCTATAGATTTAAATGCCCAGCATATATACACAAGAACCTAACTCAAAACAACTCTTAAATCGATACGATTCCATTAAGAACTCCACAATCCCACCAAATCTCAAGAACTAAAGCAAACTTCAAGAACATAATTCAAGAACATCATACTTTCAACTTTCTAGAAATGAATTTCGCTGAAACAAACATGATTGGCGTGTGGGTGAATGAACCCAACGCTATGAGAGTCTCACATACCTTGTAGGATCGAATCCTTGGTTAATTCCACAACCAAAATCGCAAGAACTTGAGGAATCTTGAGTTTCTCTTCTCCTTTCTCCTCTTTTCTCTTCTCTCAAAGACCTAGCATATTTCTTAATTGCGTAAACTGAACTAACTCAGTTTAGACACCAATTAATTTACTAAAAATGGATTTAATTAATTGGGTAAGGAAAAGACTAAACTATCCTTCAAAAATCCGGATTACACTTTCCTTATTTGAACAACCCAACTTCAAATGTACATATCTCACTCATACAAACTCGGAATCGCGCAAACTCGGTGGCGTTAGAAAGGTTATTCCAAAATATTTTCTAAGATATCTGGAAACACACCTAACTCATCTTCAACTAGGATTTATGGTCATTTAAAGTTTACCAAAAATCCATCTTTACAGACTCAACAAATTTTCCAGATTTTTATATCCTTTCAAAAAATGACCATTTCGGCTTTCTAACTTCTTTCTAGTTACAAGGTATTACAATATCTCCCCCTTTGTAACATTCATCCTCGAATGAGATTACTCTTAGTATGCTAAGGGTGTAACATGTAACATTCAACTCAACACCCAACAAGCAATGCAATTATAACATGCTAACTTATAAATGAAAGAGTACTAAGAAGAGAATTAGTACCTTGGTCTGGAACTTCTCCGGTCTCAAAGAGATATGGATATCTCTTCTTCATATATTCCTCATCTTCCCAAGTATCTTCCTTAACGAATTGGTTCCTCCAAAGGACTTTGACTGATGCTACTTCCTTAGTCCTCAACTTGCGAACTTAGCAATCTAGAATTTGGACCGGAATCTCTTCATAAGATAAGTTATCCTTGATCCCAATATCTTCAGTTGGTATGATCAATGAAGGATCGCCCATGCACTTCTTCAACATGGAGATGTGAAATACCGGATGAACCGCGGCTAACTCTTGTGGTAGCTCCAACTCATAAGCTACATTACCTACCTTTTTTGATATTTTGTAAGGGCCAATATACCGGGGACTAAGCTTCCCCTTCTTACCAAATCTCATAACACCCTTCATAGGTGAAACTTTAAGATATACCCAATCATCTACTTCAAACTCTAACTCCCTTCTCCTAACATCAGTGTAGGATTTCTGATGACTCTGCGTTGTTTTCAACCTTTCTTGAATCACTTTCACCTTCTCCATAGCTTGTTGAACTAAATCAGGTCCTATCAACCCAGCTTCACCAACTTCAAACCATCCAGTAGGAGATCTGCATCTTCTCCCATAAAGAGCTTCATAAGGAGCCATTTGGATGCTAGAGTGATAACTATTGTTGTAAGCGAACTTCATGAGAGGCAGGTGATCATCCCAATTACCTTCGAAATCAATCATGCAAGCGCTAAGCATATCTTCTAATGTCTGAATGGTGAGCCTTGCTTGATCATCTGTCTGAGGATGAAAAACAGTACTTAAGTTCACCTTTGAACCCAAGCCTTTCTGAAAAGATTTCCAGAACTGTGCAGTAAATTGTGCACCTCTATTTGATATAATCGAAACATGGACTCCATAAAGCCTTAATACCTCTTGAATATATAACCTGGCATAATTCTCTACTGAATGGGTAGTCTTTACTGGCAAAAAGTGCGATGATTTTGTCATTCTATCAACAATCACCCAAATCAAATTATGTTATCTGCGAGACCTTGGTAAACCTGTAATGAAATCCATGTTAATCAGCTCTCACTTTCATTCCGAAAGTTCTATATTCTGATCCAAAACAGCGGGCCTTTGAAGCTCTACTTTAACTTGTTGGCAGTTCAGACACTTAGCAACAAACTCTGCAATGCCCTTCTTCATGCTACTCCACCAATAAACCTCTCTCAAATTGCGATACATCTTTGTGGAACCCAGAGGAATGAAATATATAGAGCTATGAGCTTCCTCCATGATTCTCTCTTGGAGTTCATCCACCCTTGGTACACACAATCTACCTTGATACCTCAATATACCATCTTCCCCTTGTTCAAAAGCCATTACTTTTTGCTTATGAACATTTGCCTTCAATGCAAGCAAAATAGGGTCTTGGTCTTGCTTTTCTTTTACTTCTGACACTAATGATGATTCAGCCCCATTCATCACTACTACTCCTCCTTCTGTGGAATCCATCAGTCGGACTCCCAAGCGTGCAAGTCTATGCACATCTTTCGCTAACTCTTTCTTTTCTTCCTCAACACAGGCGGTACTACTCATATACAACCTGCTTAAAGCATCAGCAACAACATTAGTCTTACCTGGGTGGTAAAGAATACTCATGTCATAACCCTTGAGTAATTCTAACCACCTCATTTATCTGAGATTAAGCTCTTTCTGAGTGAACACGTATTGAAGACTCTTGTGATTAGTGAATACATCAACATGAACACCATACAAATAATGACGTCATATCTTCAAAGAAAATACTACAAAAGCCAACTCTAAGTCATGGGTTGGGTAATTCTTCTCATGAATCTTCAACTGTCTGGAGGCATAAGCTATAACCTTGCCATTCTACATTAATATGCAACCCAAACCAACTCTATATGCATCACAATACACCACAAAACCTTGAGTACCTTCTGGTAAGGTCAATACTGGGGCTGTAGTTAACCTCTTTTTCAATTCCTGAAAGCTTTCTCACAAGCTTCAAACCATTGAAACTTCACTGTCTTCTGTGTTAACTTGGTCAAAAGGGATTAAATAGATGAGAACCTCTCTACGAACCTTCTATAATAGCAAGCCAAACCCAAGAAACTCCTAATATCAGTTGGAGATGTGGGTCTAGGACAATTCTGCAATGCCTCAATTTTCTGAGTATCAACTTTAATTCTCTCTTCAGACACAATGTGGTCTAAGAATGCCAAAGACTCAATCCAAAACTCACACTTAGAGAACTTGGCATACAACTCTCTATCTTTCAGAGTCTGAAGAACTATTATGAGATGGCTAGCATGATCTCCTTCATTCCTTGAATAGTTTAGTATGTCATCAATGAAGACGATAACAAACATATCTAAATAAGGTTTGAAAACTCTATTCATAAGGTCCATGAATGCAGCAGGCGCATTGGTCAAACCAAAGGACATGACCAAAAACTCATAATGACCATAACGGGTTCTGAAAGCTGTCTTTGGAATATCACATTCCCTTACTCTTAACTGATGGTAGCCAAATCTGAGATCTATCTTAGAGAAACAGGTGGCACCCTGAAGTTGATCGAAAAGATCATCAATTCTTGGAAGAGGATATTTGTTCTTAATGTTAACCTTGTTCAACTGACGGTAATCTATACACATCCTAAGGGAACCATCTTTCTTTCTCACAAATAAGACCGGAGCACCACAAGGTGAGACACTTGGTCAAATAAAGCCCTTATCAATGAGATCTTTCAACTGCTCTTTAAGCTCTTTCAACTCTGATGGTGCCATTTTATATGGTGGAATAGATATAGGATGAGTATCTCGAAGAATGTCTATACTGAAGTCTATTTCTCTCTCAAGAGGGACTCCGATAATATCATCATGAAAGACTTCAAAAAACTCTCTTACTACTGAAACTAACTAAATATGAGGTATCTCAACACTAGAGTCATTAATTTGGACTAAGTGATAGATACACCCCTTGGAAACTAACTTTCCTGGCCTTAAGGTACGAAATAAAACGACACTTAGGCACTGCTGAACTGATTTTCCACTCTAAGACTCGCTCATTTGGAATTTGGAACCTAACAACTCGAGTTCTACAATCAATGGAGGAATAACATGCATGAAGCCAGTCTATACCTAGAATGACATCAAAACCTACCATCTCTAACTCAATTAAATCAGCCATGGTGTCTTTGTGATTGATGGAAATGACACAATCACGATATACTCGCTCAGCTAGAATAGACTCCCCAACAGGTGTAGAAACACAAAAGGGTCCACCAAATTTATCAGGAAGAACATCAAAATTATTTGCAACATAAGAAGTTACAGAAGATAACCTTGCTCTTGGGTCTAGCAAAGTATAAACATCAAGAGAAAAGACTTTGATCATACCAGTGACAACATCTGGAGAGTTATCTTGCTCTTGATGACTAGTGATCGCATAAAGGTGGTTTGATCCTCCGCCAGTACCGAAAGTAGCTCCTCTAGGTGCAGCCCTGTCTGGTGGAGCTACTGATGAAGATTGGGTCATATTGCCCTGATTCACATTACCTTTCCAATTCTTAGGGCACTCTTTCATGAAGTGACCCTCTTTTCCACACTTGAAACAACCTATGGAGCCATCACGACACTTACCTGGGTGGGTTCTACCACACTTAGCACATGCAGGATCCCAGCTACCTCCTTGTGCCACACTACCCTGAGAATGTGCAGGTCTAGCTCTGAAGTGCTGGGAATTCTGACTGTTATACTCATCTTTGTTTCTAGGTGATGGTGCACTAGAAGATGATGGAGAATGTCCCTTTTGCTTTTGTTGGGAAGAAAACCGGTTCACATTATTTATTTGCTGCCCGGAATCGTTCCCGGACGTCTTAGCCTTCTTATTTCTGAATTCCTCCCTATCCCTCAACTTCTCCTCCTCAACCTGTTGCACATAGACCATTAACCTCGATATATCCATGTCCATAATTAGCATCGCTGCCCTGCCTTCCTTGCTTGATAGACGGGACAACCCAGTAACAAATAGACTTATTCTACTCCTCATATTCGCAACCATCTCTGGAGCATAACGAGATAGTTGGGTGAACTTCAACCCATACTCATGAACACTTAGTGACTCTTGCTTAAGGGTAAGGAACTCTCGTACCTTAGCCTCTTTCAGTTCTCGAGGAAATAAACGCCCCAAGAAGGCCTCTTCAAAATAAGCCCAACTAGCAGGTGGTGCATCCTCAGCTCGATTCTTCTTCCATTGATCGAACCAAATCCTAGCAACACCCTTTATTTGGTATGCAACTAGTTCTACCCTCTCATTATCAGTAACATGCATGACATCAAATACCTTTTGCAGCTCCTTATAAAGTTTTCTCGATCCTCAGTAGTGCTTGAACCAGTGAAACTTGGAGGGTTCATCCTCAAGAACTCACGAATCCTTGAAGTGTCAGCCTCTTCTTGTTGAGCTCCTCTTGTCGCCTAACCTGGTAAGTCACAGATTGGATAGCATCTTAATTGCTTCTCTGAACTAAGCATTAGTAACTTCTCCTAGGGATTGCACTTCAGGTGCATTGGGTACCCCTTGCTCCTCAACATTACGCCTAGCAAGATGACCTCTGACTGCTCTTCGTGAACGCGGGATTATCTAAAAACACGCGCAAGCACGAATTAAAAGGAAACCTTTTAGAGATCAAACTCTAATGTACGAAATAAGTGTGAAAGAAGTGAGAAATTTTCCTAAGTGTCGCAGCCTCCTAATTATAGATGTAGCGCACTTCACACTGATAATTAGGACTCTACTAACACGACTTTATAGACTCCCTAGGACTCTTGAACTCTGGCTTTGATACGAAGTTTATCATGCCCCGAGCCTACACCCCGGACGTGGCTGGCACTCAGAACCATTACTGACCCTAAGTGAACCCTTGGCCTGGCTTACTTACTCAGCGGAAGATTTTAAGCATTATTACGATGATCAAATGCATTTTACTCAACTGTTTAATAAAATAACTTAGAATGTTTAAAGGTCAAACATTTAACTTGACCAAAATGGCAACTCAAGTCTTATCATATGAAATGATAATGTAAAGATAATTGAACTACTAACTGTTTATGAAGACTCTAAAACAAAGAGGTATATCGGAACAGGACCCTCGATCATCCTAATAACTGAAAACTAGAAAGCAATGTAAAAAGAGCCCTCCGAAAAGTAAGGAGGCTCATCAACAGACTCTGAGTGCTCAACGAGATCAACTAGGCGCTGGATGTTGATCCTGGTTACCTGCGTCTGTATCATAAAGTGATGTAGGCCAACTGGCATCAGTACATTGAATGTACAAGTATGCGAGTTGGAATGCTAAACATAACATAGGCTTGAAAAGAATCTGAAATGAGACTTACATTTGCTTTATTCAACTCGTGAATAACTCAACCCAAAATGCAGTGTAAAACAACAATGATAGAGCAATTTGTACAAAGCATTTAGAACGTTAAACAACAACTCAACTTGTTAAAGGTATGCAATAACAAATTCAACTTTACTTATATATCAAAGTAATATAATTTATGTGGGAGCTTCTCTAACCGACAACCACCACTGTGATCCTAAGTGGTGATACAACATTTTGCCCATGCTGCCAGAACTTTCCTATACTTTCCATCATATAGAATGCCTTAACTAAGTGGATCCACTAGTCTATGCTAAAAATTAACTTAAGGAGTCATCTAAAAAGTATGATCCTTTACTACCCATGATGGCTACATGGTTTATGGAGACTTGAGTTAATATGTACTCGCATCCCCATGTCGGTGCTCATTCTACTCCCAAAATATACTTAGGTCATATGTTTTAAATCAAAACTTCTTTCTTTGGTTTGAGATAATTACTCAAAACTTAGCTTGAAAGCTCTTTTGGAAATCGGTGTTTCCTTTTTTTGTCAAATGTGAAAACATTTTAAACTCTTGGTAATACTTAGTTCCCTTATAAATTTTGGATAAATGAACTCAACTCTTTACTCTTTGCTTAACTTAAAACTTAAGTCTTAGAACAAAGTTAAAACGTTTGTGAAAGACTTTTGAAAAACTTTAATGAACTTCACTTGACTTGATTCTTGACTTCTAAACTTGACTCTTAACTTTTCTTGAATTTAATTTATGAATTCAAGGATTGTGATTTGTGATAGGAAAGATCTCATGATGTTTAGAAGTGTTTTCAGATAGCTAAACATGAGAAAAGATCACGAAATCACTGTCTGGGAACAAGTACGCGACACGGAGTTGCATTTAAATATTTGATCGCAAAATTAAATTTTGAAACAAAGTAGTCCACGTCCTAACCGCAACGCGGAGGTGATTTTTGTACACTGGGGGAGCAAGTCCGCGATGTGGACTTGCATGCCAAAACCTTCTCGATTTTTTCCTTCGTCATTTTCTCACCCCAATTCGCCTAAATCCGATTCTTTTTCTCAATCCTTCTATAGATTTAAAATGCCCAGCATATATACACAAGGACCTAACTCAAAACAACTCTTAAATTTATACAATTCCATCAAGAACTCTACAATCCCATCAAATCTCAAGAACTAAAGCAAACTTCAAGAACATAATTCAGGAACATCATACTTTCAACTTTCTAGAAACGAATTTCGCTGAAACAAACATTATTGGCACGTGGGTGAATGAACCCAACGCTATGAGAGTCTCACATACCTTGTAGGATCGAATCCTTGGCGAATTCCACAACCAAAATCGCAAGAACTTGAGAAATCTTGAGTTTCTCTTCTCCTTTCTCCTCTTTTCTCTTCTCTCAAAGCCCTAGCATATTTCGTCATTGCGTAAACGGAACTAACTTAGTTTAGACTCCAATTTATTTACTCAAAAAGGATTTAAATAATTGGGTAAGGAAAATAATAAACTACCCTTCAAAAATCCGGATTCGACTTTCCTTATTTGAACAACCCAACTTTAAATGGACATATATCACTCATACGAACTCGAAATCGCGCAAACTCGGCAGTGTTGGAAAGATTATTCCAAATTTTTTCCTAAGATATTTGGAAACACACCTAACTCATCTTGAGCTAGGAGTTATGGTCATTTGAAGTTTACCAAAAATCCATCTTTACATACTTAACAAATTTTCCAGATTTTTATATCCTTTCCAAAAATGACTATTTCCACTTTCTAACTTCTTTCTAGTTACAGGGTGTTACAGTAGTATTGTTTATATACTATTTGGCAATATCATGTGGGTGATTATTATTTAATATTTCTTTTAAAAATATCTAGCCAAGTTTGACATCTTCACTTTTTATTGGTCTTCATGTTTTACTCATATGTCTTGATATTATCATATTTTATTATTTCACTTTTTAATAATATTTTTATTTTGATTCATATTGAGGTGATATTTTTTATTATAATACTAATAATTTTTATTGATTATTTTCTTTTAAGGAGGTAAATTACATAGAATAATAGTAATAAATTTTTAGGAATAATGACTCTTTATTATGTAAAAGTTAAGATATTAGAGTTGATTTGCATCTCATAATAATTTTAATATCATTATATGATATATACTTGTAAATTAATGTTAGAAGTATTATTTTAATTCTATGAGGCTCACACCTCGTCATGTGCTAAGTAAAACGTCTCATTTCACACTCCCGCCTTTTAAAACACTGACCGTAACCATTGTACATGGGTAGTTATAACTCTACACACAAGCATGCTTTATGCAGTTACAATGAGAATTGAAAGGTTTGAATTTCCAAATGTAAATTTAGTTATATTTTTTAAAAAATTAAGAGTGTGAGCCCCAAAACTTTTTTTTAGAAATGCTAGACTATGGGTGTGTTTTGTATGGAGGAAAAATGTTTTCCAATTTTTCCCTTGTTTGGTTGGCTTAAAATGTTTGGAAAATGTTTTCCAAATCAACTCATTTTCCTCAAATTTAAGAAAAATGACCTTCCTTCCAAAATTAAGGAAAACATTTTCCAAAACTCTACTCCATCCTATAATTATTTTTCTTACCCTACCCATACCCCGACTCTACCTATTAAAAAAAAATTCCTATTTTTGAAATTTCTAATATATTTTTATCCCTACCCCCAAACCATCACCCTCCCTCCCATCAAACGAAAAAAATAAAAACTTAAACATTATATTTGAAAAATGTTTCAAAATTTAAGATTTGTTTTACCTCACCCAATCCCTACCACCCCCACCCACCCTACCAGGTCATCCGCGTCATTTTATAAAAAAAATTGGAAAAATATTTCAAATTTAAATTTTATTTATTTTTACGCCACCACCTACCCCCTGCCACGCTCATCCAGGTCAATCCTGTCAAAAAAAAATTAAGAAAATATTGTTTTTGGGAAATATTTCAAATTTAAAAGAATTTCATTTTTACGCCATCCCTACACCCCCACCCAGGTCACCCCATCAATTTTTAAAGAAATTGTTTTGAAAAATATTTTAAATTTTTTAAAAAATCATTTTTTATTCCATGTAACACCCCCTGAAATTTTTTGAGCTTAGACTCGAACCCTTCTTAGGTGTTAAGGTCACTAGATGTAGCACGTTGCGTTCCAAGAAGAACTAAAGAAAGTTCATTCAAGTCATTCCTAAGTTCTTCTAAGTTTTGGGTCAACTTCAACCGACCATAACTTTCAGTACATGATGAGTTAGGTGGCCCATAAGATATTAAATGAAAGGTCTTTCAATTATATTTCCAATGCCACCAAGTTTGCTAACTTTTGAGCTTGTATGAGGGAGATATTCCCTTTTGAAGTCATGTTGTCAAATTAAGGAAAGTTATCCGAAAATAGTGAGGGGTATTTTGGTCTTTTCCTTACCCAATCATATTTAATTCATTTTTAGTAAGGTTTTAGGGGCCTAATCTAATTAGGTTCATTTTTATAATCTTAATATATGCATAGAGTTTTAGTTGAGAGTTCAAGAAGAGAAAAGAAGAGGAAAGAGGAAAGGATAAAGACGTTCGTCGAGATTCTTGAGTTTTCTTGCGGATTTTCGCCAAGGGTTTGATTCCTAAGAGGTATGTAAGTTTTTATAGTGTTGGGTTTATTCACCCACACACCAAACATGACTTTAATATTCGTATTCATCCATAAAGATTGAAAGATTTAAGTACTTGATAAGTGTTCTTGAAGTTCTTTCTAAATTTTGTTTTATTGGGGTTTTGATGAATTCTTGATATGAAAGTTAGTGATTTGAGTGTTGTTTTGAGTATATTAGTGTGTACTTGGGTTGGGTATTCGAATTTAAGTAAGTTGGGAAGAAACCATTCGATTCTAGGTGAATTAGAGCAAAAAATTGAAGAAGAAAATTTGATGGAGAGTTCTGGGGAGGGGCTGGGGCGGCGCCCCAGAAGTGCGCCGATATCATGTCTCTAAAGTTTAGGGGCAGGGGCTATGCGCCAGGGTCGCCTGCCCCCACTCCTTTTCCGTCGGTTGTCCCGTTTGAGTCCCTTTTAAGTGTACATTCACTCCCTTTAAGTCTAATCACTCTAAAGTACTTCTAAACACCTAGAAATCATTCACAACATGAATCATAACCTTGAATTCATAATTCAAATTCAAGGTAGAGTTAAGAGTTAAGTCTTGAGAGTTTTTTCAAACATTTTGAGAAAGCCCCTTCGAGTCTTTTTTAGGAGTCTTCTACAATTTCTTATAACTTGTTTCAAAACTCGAGTAAGTGAGTATGAGAATGAGGAGAATGTATTCATGAGTCTAGATTACTATTGAAATCCTTCATATCATGAATCATAACTCTTGAATTCATAATTCAAATTTAAGAAAGAGTTAAGAGTAGAGTTCAAAAAAGTCTTTGAGTTCGATTGTGAATCCTTTGAGATAAACTATAGATTTTGAGTTAAGTTTTGAAGAAGTAAGTATGATAATGAGAGGAGTAGTATACATGAGTTCCATATTGTTATGTAGACCCTTGAGTCGAGTCGTTCATGCCCATAAATTTCGTATGAACTTCATAAATTGAGAATGCTTGAGAGGAGTAGTATCTTCAAGTTCTAAGTTTTTGAGCATTGAGTTCCTAATCCTTTTGAGATTATATTCCTACTTATGGGACTACTACATGTTACCCATGAAGACCTTGAGTTGAGTTGTTCATGCCCATAGTTCCGCATTGTACCACCTCGCTTTTGAAAGAACTAGAAAGCCTTAGAATTGGAAAGAAACCATTTTTTTGGGAATATAATCAAATTTGGAAAGTTTGATAAAGTTAAGCTAAGTATGAGCTTTATGTCAACTTCAAACGACCATAAATCTTAGCTCATGATGAGTTAGGTGTTCTACCAAATACCTTAGAAAATATCTTTGAATTATCTTTCCAACGCCACCGAGTTTGCTCAGTTCTGAGTTTGTATGAGGGAGATATGCTCATTCGAAGTTGGGTTGTCAAGATAAGGAACGTCAAAATCGGATTTTCGAAGGGTATTATGGTTTTTTCACTACCCAATTAATTAAATTTATTTTTGGTAATTAAGTTGGGGACAAAACTGATTGGACTCAGTTTACGCTTCATAAAAATAAGTTAGGGTTTTGAGAGAAGAGAAAAAAATTGGAGGAAAGAGGAGAGGATCAAGGCGTTCGTCGAG
>JAJOOS010020447.1:0-10310 GCA_029582725.1 Solanum chiquidenum | reverse complement strand
AAGAAGGAAAATGTTGTTGATTTTATCAAATCAAACATAATTTTTAGATATGGCATACCAAGATGTATAGTTACTGATAATGGAACACCCTTCAACAATAAACTCATGAGTAGTTTGTGCGAGAAGTTCAGTTTTAAGCAACATAAGTCTTCAATGTACAATGCACCTGCCAATGGTCTTGCTGAAGCTTTTAACAAGACACTTGGTAACCTGCTGAAGAAAGTAGTTGCAAAGAATAAAAGGGATTGGCATGAGAGAATTGGTGAAGCTTTGTGGGCATATCGTACAACCTTTAGAACAGCTACGCAAGCGACTCCGTTTTCATTGGTGTATGGCGTAGAAGCAGTCCTTCCTTTGGAGAAGCAAATTCCATCATTGCGAATAGCAATCCAAGAGGGATTTACAACTGAAAGCAACGCTCAACTTCGTCTAGCAGAGTTGGAGGCATTGGATGAGAAGAGGTTGGAAGCACAACAAAGGCTGGAGTGTTATCAAGTGTTATCAAGCTCGACTTGCGAGAGCATTCAACAAGAAGGTGCGACCTCGATCATTTCAAGTGGGACACTTGGTCTTAGCAGTCCGGAGACCCATAATCCTCAACAAATGCATCGGTGACAAGTTTACATCAAAATGGGATGGGCCGTATGTTGTGAAGGAAGCATATTCAAGTGGCGCTTATAAAATTGTAGACCAAGATGGTGTAAGAGTTGGTCCGATCAACGTCAAGTTTCTGAAGCAATACTTCCCATGAAGGTCATCTACGCTCCTTAAGGTATGAGCATAAACTGCATGTTACTCCTGGCCCGCAAGAGTATAAACTGTGTACGGCCAAAAAAAATAAAAAAAATAAAAAAAAAATAAAAAAATAAAAAAATAAAAAAATAAAACTCATCATCTTGAACTACGATATGACTTGATCCTCTTCACCGAGGTACGTAGGCGCTTGGAGTAATCCTCTAAGCTCAGTCAAATGAGTAAAAAAAAAAAAAAAAGGTTTGGTGGCCTTGTGTGATCATCACACTAGCTCTTTAAATTTTATGTAGCTAGCACATGAGTTCAAATGCGTCACAAATGAGCAAAGGAGAAGATTTTTGGAGCCTACTTCCCAACGTGAAAATTGGCTCGTGATTCAGACATTTCTTCGCTAACTTGTGAATTTTCTACCATGGCCACTCAAAGCTGGAAAAAAAATCATCATATTTTGGAGTTGATCTGAGCATTTCAAAGGCCTATTTGTGGGAATTCATAAAGATCTTGATCATCATTGTTACACACATTGAAGTTCTTGAATCCCTCTCCGCAACAAAAGAAGAAACTCATAATACTGAGACTCCTACATCGAGTCATGGATCTTCAACTGTGATTGTTCAAAGTTGCATACCAAACATGCTAATTTTGGAAGTCAACTTCGGGTATTAATCTGATCAATTCAAAGGAATTTTGATTTGAATCATTGATATGCGACAGGCCGGGGAATTCATTGGCATTGGATCAAGCGACTTGCGATTCTACTTGAGTTTTTTTGCGTACGGTGGAGATAATTTTGTGTAATTCACTGATGCTTCAGTAAGTTACTCAAAATTAGGGGTATCTTTACCTATAACATCAAATCGGGATACCCTTCGGATCAAAGCTCTGTTGAAATGGTATTACCTGTAATCATATCAAATATTAAATTATAATTTAAAATAGAAGATAAAATTTAAAGCAGTTTTAAAATTTAATGTGACGGTTTTTAAAACCATATAAAAAAGGATTTTTTTTTAAAAAACAACAACCCAAATTTATGTTTAAAAAAAAACAAAGACACGTGTGGGATTTAATTATTTTAGAATTAGTTGGATCAAATTTATGTAAATGTTGTTATTTTAAAATTTTGATTTACGGAAAAGGCTTCCTAAAATATACGTGACTTAGTTAAAAAAAAATTAACTATTTAACACATAAAAAATTAAAAACAATAACAATTGACCAAAAAATAAATAAAATACCAAATCACAAAAATAAAATAAAAAATACATATATATAAATAATTTATTTTTAGTGGTTTTAAAGAATATACCCATATTTCACATAAATTATGCTAAAATTTTGTTAGCGTGAAGTGTATATTATAAAACAAAAACATTATATATGATTATACATGGACTTTTGTTACTCAATAATAATTTGTATTAGTTTTTTTTTAAGTTTAAAAATATTATATTTTTAAATATCTGCGCAACGCGCAGGTACGTATACTAGTTTTTTATTAAAGGGAAAACAGTTACTGTTTTAGAAGACAAATTAGATTTTTTGTTTTTTATTAAAAAAAAAGAAAGGAAAAACGTTGAATTTTAACATACAAGTTAGATTCTTCAATTTTGAGTTTTAAAAAAACAATTAAATATATATAATTAAAAACTTATTAACACAAAAGCATTATCTAATAATAATAATAATAATAATATTCTTCTATCTATAATATAATAGGAGAAGAAAAAGTGTCATGTGTCATCACCACAAAATTTCTTAATTATTCAATTTTGAACAATAAAATTTAAATTTAAAAAAAAAAATGTTTAGTGTTTTGAAAAAAGACTACAACTACGTTATTTTTTTCAAAATAGTTACCATAGTTTTTACATTTTAAAAAGTCAAATAAAAATAGAAAACGAGTATATATATATATAGATAGATAGATAAAAGGACGGTTGAAAGTTGAAACCAATTATCCCGTTTTCTTCCTCTTTTTTTAAAAAAAAAAATTTAAAAATGCAGTTTATTTTTACATAAGAGTTTGAAATTTTGATAAAAAAAATTGAATTTCAAAAAATAACTAACCTTATCATTAGAAAACACCATCTCAAAACTACTACTCCACACCCTTTGAAAACTAATTCTTTAAATCAGTACAACAAATATTCTAGAATTTTTAGTTTTAAAAACTCTAATCATCAATATTAATAATTATTAATTAATTAATATTATTAATAATCTCTTATAACTTCCCACACGGTTGTAACCATTCGGAAGTTTTATCATAATTTGCTTATTTCATTAGATGATTGAAACAATTCTTCATGGACAACTACGAATTGGAGCAGGAGGTGCTCAAAAGAAGATTTTAATTTAAATGCTTTCCATGATTTCTCAAGTGCCAAGGTATTAAAATGTCAATGTGTCTTTTTGGTATGTATATCAATTACTTTCTTTAGTTCTACATATTTCTTTGGTATTTTTTGATATGTAGTTCGGTTTGTATATTTTGTTATTCAATTTTTAGAATTACAACAATCCTCGAGATCTATATATGTAGTTCGATCCGTATATTTTGTTATTTAAATTTTAGAATTGCAACAGTCCTCGAGATTTTGTAAGTTATATGGGATAAGGCATTACATAAGTGTTTCTGAATAGTTTCACATTACCCGTGGGAGAAAGTTCATTCGAAAAATCGTTTGTGGAGGAGAGCATAAGCAAGACGAAGTAAAATAGAAAAATATAAACGTTTCTTACCCACATAATTAATGTCATAGTAAAATATTAAATATAATGAACAATGAAAGTAAAATACAAATACTGTGCAAGCTACCTTAAATAAGTTCTACATATAATATTAATATAAACAAAATAAAATTACATATACATATTATTGATAATAGATTAAAACAATTACTAATTTCACAACAATCTAATGAAAGTTTAAAACTAAAATAAATTCACTATAAAAAATAACAGTATTGTATTAAGGGATAGTAACAGACAAAAATAATTTTAAAAATAGAGTAACAATCATATGAAATTTAAATTTAAATTTTATTCAAAATGAAAAAGATTAGTAAAATTTAATTGCTATTGCACAAAATATAAAAATTAATTATTAAAAAATTGCTATATCTTAAATCAATATTGAATAATGAAATAATTCACCCAAAAAAGTAAAAGTACCAAAATATATTTAAAGTTTTTATATGTGAAATGTTTATTTTCAACATTTAACTCAAAACTTCATATAGAAAATAAAAGAGATGGAAAATTATTATTTTAAAAAATATATTTATTGATATATTTAGAGCATATAATAAAAATATAAAATGAATGATGACTTGCAAAATGTTATTTTCAGATAATGTTGTGATTCTTTTTAATTTGTCGCTGAAATTTATTTTTTGTGCATTTTTATTTAATTAAATTATATTTGATTAAATGAAATAGTCTTATTTTACAGGATTGAACCAGAGAGGAGTGTGCTAAAGAGGCTGCAATATGATTTGTTAATTGTAATTAAATTTTAGTTCAAACTTCAAAGTAGAATTATTGTTTTTAATACTAGGTTTAAATTTAAATTTGATACATGAATTTAAAATCAATCAATTAGTACAAATATCAAGTACATGCTACATATGGTATTGATCTTCATTATACTATGAGAGGGAGAAGTTAGAATTGTTTGATTTCTTCGAAGAACATTATTTCACTACACATAAATTAGGGTAAACTTAATTTTATTAGCATCAGGTGTTTATAACATATGCATTTTTATTATTCAATAATAATTCATATTAGTTATTTTTAAATTATAAAATAAATATATCTTAAATATCCACGCAACGCGCACGTATACTAGTATATATATATAATAAAATAATAAATTACTATTTTATTTTACAACTAAATTTTTTTCTTAATTTAAAACAGTTCTAAAAAATAGGATGTGTGATTCCTTTTTAAGTGGGAAGTTATCATATTTTTATTAATTTGAATAATAATAAAAAAATTATTGTTAATATTATTATTATTTATTAATAAAAATATGAAAACTTCCCAAAAAAAAAAGAATATGTTAAATTTGAAACTAAAAATATTTTTATTTATTAAAGAATTATTATTATTATTATTATTATTAATAATAATATAATAATAATAATAATAATAGGATCCACCAAAATAAAATCCACCAAAAAGTAACAAAAATATTAAAAATATACAAAAATAATAATATTTTTTAAATTTCTAATTTCTAATTTGAATTGATCTTAATCCTTATCTGATTGATATTTTTGAATTTCAAATTAATGACAACTTCTCATCAATGATTTATTAACTTCTCATAGTAAATGACTTTTTACTGCATTACAATTATCCTATAAATATACCTACTATTCCCACTTTCCCATTTCCTTTCCTCCGCACAATCACATCCCCACTCACTATCACATTTTTTCAAATTCTCACATTAATGAAGCAATGGGTTTTTTCTTTTCAAAAGTACGGTCTTCGTCTCGAATAGCACAATATTCAAAGGAATAAAAATGGTAACATTGAGTTGATGCATATTATTTTTATATATAATAACTCAAAATTATCAAAATTATAGTACTAATTTGTAATTTGTATTATCGTTTGTCTTTATTTATCTATCTTTTTTAATTATACATAATATTAACTTCTATATTTATATTGGTGTTGATTATTTAGACGGAGATCAAACTCATGCCATGATTAAAAGGTTTGTGAATTCATGTATTACTATATCTAATAACATTTAATTTAATAGTTAAGCATTTTCATATTAAGAGTCATTAATTATCTTATATTTTTTATTATAATGACTGATAAGTCATTCTTTAAATAGTATTTTGAGAGTGAGGTTGTGAAAATATATATTTATGTCTTTTCTGTAAATATTAAACTATTATTTGAATCACTAAATTGGATATTGCAATAAATTTTGTTCTTTATTAGTTTCACATCATTAATTTGTATTTAATGTCTAAATGTTATGAGCATTTTTTAAGAAGCCAAAAAATCTTCATGGGTGTTTATGTAGCGGCAGAAAATGATTATATCCATGTATATCATATAATGTGAGACAGTTTTTTCATTTTAATTTATATGACTAAATATCTATTATACTATTTATTTTGTGAGCATATGTTTTATAAATTATATTCAAATTTTAGATCACTCTATTTAAAAAAAAAGAAGAAGTAATTACTATATGTACATTGTGAAATCATGAATGTTTGATCTTCTTTTGTTTATAGGTATGTGTTCAAGGCTCATAATTTAAGATAATACAACATTATCAAATATGATTTTGTTTGATTAATTA
The DNA here is from genome assembly GCA_029582725.1 of Solanum chiquidenum. Taxonomy (NCBI): domain Eukaryota; kingdom Viridiplantae; phylum Streptophyta; class Magnoliopsida; order Solanales; family Solanaceae; genus Solanum; species Solanum chiquidenum. The sequence goes on along the minus strand of JAJOOS010020447.1, from coordinate 4,213 downwards.
TTTTTCCATGAAATATTCTCAACTTTTTTGTTAAAGTTATCTAAGATTTTATGTTATCTTTCTAGAGGTTAAAAAAATAAAATGTGAAGATTTAGTGGGAGTTTAAAGAAATTCAAAAGAACTAACTAGCAATCACCTTCATTAAAAGAGAAACAAAACACTCCAAACTTTTCAAATACCATCATGTTAAAAGATTTAAATATCTTTTTTAAATATGATAAATAATTATGTCAAAATCTATCAAATGCAACTACCATAAACACTTGCATATTTTTTCAAAAAATTGAACTTACTAATGAAAAAAATACTAACAAATTACAACTTACCTAAATTACTATATCAGTTTATCTCCTACATGTATTAAATTAAATTTGTGTAATTGTAGTTTTTTTTTTCTAATATTGAAATGCAGGTCTAAAATTTAGATAATTGATCAAGATTTGTTTTTTCTTTTTTAAAACTTTATAATTCAAATTATTTTAATTTATAAATTGAATTTTAACAAAAACATTTAAGCGATCATTTTTAACGTCATTTGGTAGTTTTAGAACAAGGCCAAAACAAAAGAAAAAAAAACAATTAACTATTTGATTAGAAAATAAATTAAAAAATGTCATGATACAAAATAAATTTAAAATAAAACAGGTAACTGAAAAAAAGAAGAAGAAAAAGTAAACATTAATAAAGAAATAGCTTAAAATCTGTAGGTTAAATTAAAAAAAATAAAAAATTATCTAAATCATCTCCTAAAATCTCTCACCCACTTACTTAACTATCTTAATCTCTTAAAATTCAACTATAAGCCAAAAGTCTACGTATCAATTCAAAGTTAAGTTTATATGAAGATGACTTTAAATATTTCAAATCTCTTTTTTGTCAAAAAAAAAAACAACATGTTATCAACATAATGATTTTCGAATTATCATTTCTTAGAAAAGATAAATTTAAAATACTATAAATTCATATTTTGCAAATTAAGCCACATGTCTCATCAAAATAATTAACAATTTTTTCCGTTGGAATGTTTTTTTTTTTTAAAAAGAACTACCTCCAGAAAAACATAATTTTAATTTGATAAATAATTATGTTAAAATTTGTCAAATAAAACTGCCAAAACACAGAATTGATAGTTATAATTATTTTAATAATTTGGAGATTTTCTCAAAAATAATTTTATCAATTAAAAAAACACTAACAAATGTTCTTATTTAAAAAATAAATTACCGATAAATAATTTTCAAATTATAATATATTGAACAAAAAATAACGTTAGGTTATATTTACTAAAGAATAAAATATACCACATTTTAAAAAAGGCTAAACAAATCTAAAAATACATAAATAAAAGAAGAGATTTATAGTAATCAAAGGAATAGAAGATGGTCCATTTTTTTATCTTTCAATTTTTTCTTTGCACGAAAAGTATATTAATTTGATAATTTATTTTATGTGGGATATAGTAAGTTGATTATAGTAGTATATTTTTTTAATTGATCATTGAAAATTCTTCTTTTGTACATTTTTATTTTATGAAAAGATATTTGATTAAATAAAGGTGATCTTATTTTGCAAGATTGAACGAGAGTGGAGTGTGCTAAAGAGGTTGCAACATGCTTTGCAAATTATATATTTAGTATTTGCTAAAAATATTATAAATATTTTTAATAATAAGTTTATATTGATCTATGAATTTAAATTTTAATTATACAACAAGTATCACTTCGACACACGCCACATATGTTATTAATCTTCATTATACTAGAAGAAGAAAAAGTTGTTAGAATAATGTTTAGTGTTTCTAAAGAATATACCCATATTTCACATAAATTATGCTAAAATTTTGTTAGCATGAAGTGTATATTATAAAACTAAAACATTATAGTATATGATTATACATGTACTTTTGTTACTCAATAATAATTTGTATTAGTTGTTTTTTAAGTTTAAAAATATTATATTTTTAAATATCCGTGCAACGCGCGGGTATATATACTAGTATTTTATAAAAAGTTGATTCACATAACTATAAATTATATTTACATACTTTCTTGAGTAGCATACATGGATATGTTAACTCCCTTTTCTACTTTTATTTTTAAAAATATCCAGACCTGAAATAATGATAAGTTAATCTTACGACAATAACAAAAAAAAAACATAAAAATAAAATTAACTAATCAAGTAAACCTTTAGAGAATATTTAGTTATGAGTTAAAGAGGAAAGAAGGAACCTGTTATCAAAAATAACATAATTCAATTCTCCAAACACAACAAAGAAAAGAAGAAGAAAAAATCAGATTCTATAGAAACTACAAAATAAGCAACAAAAAAAATCTCCAAAAACTACAAAGAGAAACAAAAAGAAAAAAAATCAAATCATTTTTTCTATAAAAAAATTCATGATTTGTATCATCAAGAATTCAAAAAAAAAATATTTAATGTATGATTGCAATAAAAAAAAAGTGATAATTATATTAAACATGTCAAATCATTAACAAACTATGCAAGAATGTTTAACATTAATATTCTCTAGAAACTACAAAGAGAAGCAAAGAGAAAAAATCAAATCATTTTTTCTAAAAACAACAACAACTTATGATTCTTATAATCAAGAATAAAAAAAATAATTAAAATATAATTACAATAGAAAAAAGTGATAGTTATAGCATGCATGTCAAATCATTTTACCTCGTAAAATCAAACTATGCAAGAATGTCTAATATTCTTCATTATGATCTCTCTCCTCAAAATCAGATAAAAAAAACAAAAAATTAACCAACCAAAGAGACAAAAGATGAAACATAAGAAAAATAAAAATAAAATTATTACCACATATGTCTCAAAATAGGTTTTTATAAGTGTGATTTTGAAGAGTTATAAATCGATTATTAAATAATTTGAAGGTTATGAATATGAAAGATTAGGAATTATAGATATTACTAAATTAATTAAGAGTTTTTATGTAATTGAAGAGGTATGAATTAAAGAGATGATTTTATAAAATAAAATAATTAAAAAATTAAAAAAAATGTCAAAAAAACCATAAAAAAGAAGAAGATCATTGACCATTGAGAGGTGCCACATCACTTTTTTTTTTATCTAGCTTTATATAGATATATAGATTTGTATGACGATAAAACTTTTGAAAACTTGTATTCTTACTTATAACCTAATATCATTGGGATTATAAAATTTTCTTATTAAAGTTAAAAATGAGAAATTTTAAAATTAATATGTTTTTAATTATTTAAACTTAATTAAATAATTAAACAACACGTGTCCCTGTTTGGTCTTCCGTTAGAGTGAAGGGTATGCTCTAGTTTTTGGATGACAGGGGCATCAATATCCTAAAAATATGGCAAAGAATATCTATTACCATTTACGATAGTTCAAAGGTATATTTGTTCTTTTTCCCTAATATAAAATAATAATAATAATAATAATAAAAAAGAGGGAGTAAACTTTTGGTCCCACTTTACGTGGATACACTTTTTCCGTTTTCTTGATATGTTTCAAAACAATATTATGCTAAAACTTTTCTATCTACTTACCATATGATTTCAATGTGGTATATATATTTGATTTGACATATTGATTCCCCAGCTATTTCTTACTAGATTGTCTCTTAGTGAATGCATTATGAGTCTGTGACCCCCTCCAATTAATAATTGTGCAGTATATAATTGTTGCCTTATATGAGTTTGTGTAGCAAAAATGGAAATTGAAATCTTATGCACAAAGCTCATTAAGCCATGTTTACCTACTCCTCCTCACCTTCAGCGTTACAAGCTCTCTTTCTTCGACCAAATATATGAGAAAGAACATGTCCCGACTGTTCTTTTCTATGCTAATAATAATTGTTGGGTTTTAAAGGTGTGAACAGGAAATGAAGGATTGTGATTATGCCAAAGGGTTGTGACCTTTATGAAAGGTTATGACCTTTATGAAATGTTGTGTCCTTTCTAAAGGGTTGTGACCATTTGAAAGGTTGTGCCTTTTCAAAAGTGTTGTGACTTTCTGAAAAGTTGTCTTCTTTCCTAAGAGTTGTGACCTTTACCCTTTGTGGCTATAAATAGAGAGGCTTTCTCTCATTTTTCTGCATCGAATTCTTCCCTTCTTTTGCATACATTTCTTACAAAACAAAATCGATCGATCGTGTCTGTGTGTGTGATTCATTGCTGTCATTTTGAGTTCGTTGAAATTATCGAAGTTT
>JAJOOS010020445.1:0-16261 GCA_029582725.1 Solanum chiquidenum | reverse complement strand
GGCAGCGATTTTAAAAAAAAAAAAATTTTTACAAAATCGCTGCCACAGCAGCGATTTTTAATTAAAAAAAAAGAAAATTTTTTTTTAGACGAAATCGCTGCTTGGGCAGCGATTTTATCATTTTGTCAGAGGAAAATCGCTGCGTCAGCAGCGATTTTGCCCCTTTTGGTTAAAAAAAAAGTGAGGTGCCCTTTTGGAATTTTTGACAATTTTTTTTGCCCTTTAGGCTCCGAACTCTTCAATATATTAGGTAACTTTCAAGCAAATTCACATACTTCTTTATGCCTTTTTCTCCTATGACTAAAATTTTAATCAATTTTAACATGTATTAAGTTAAATCAAATGAATTTGTTAGATTTATTGTTATTTTTGACAAATTGATGATTGAGGTATTTGGATGTTAAAATTTGAGATACAAAATTCTTATTTTTTGTCAAAGTTTCAAACACACATATCTAAAAGTTGAGGCCATTTTTACATGTAGGTCAGTTATGTATATATGAAAAGCTTTGTGGTTCTGATTGTCACATGTTGTGTGTTTTTACATGTAGGTCAGTCAACACATTATGAATTTGGGCTGGAGTCATGCAAATTCATTGAAACTGAAAATACTGCTAATTTTAACTTCTTATTATGCACCTTTCAAAAAAACATAACCCTTCAAAAATAATTAGGGACAAAAAAAGATTCAGACATGCATGACACAAACTTTAACCACGCACCTCAATACTCAAGTAAAAAATGTCTAAACTTTTGCCATGGCAAGCCATAATACTCGAGTAAAAAATGTCTAAACTTTTGCCATGGCAAGCCATACTTAACATCAGGCGAAAACGCTTTGATGTTTGGCATTCACAAGACCACACTTTTCAGATGCGAATGTTAGAAGTTGCCAAGCCAATGGGCCATTTGTCACTCAAGAAATGAGGTACATTGTTGCACCTACTCTCAGAAATATAGACTGCCTCTTTCCTATCACAAACTTCCTCATCCTGTTTATTTTCTTCTTTCCCCCCTCTTCTCCTACCTTGTGTATTTTCCACTACTACACTTCACAAGTATGTAGAGGAGGAGCCTAAGATATTTACACTTTACAAGAACAATGAAATAGAATTTAGCACATCAAAAGAAGAGCTTCTCGAGTACGGCCAAGCAGACTCAGTGCAGTTGCAGCTATGTGATTTCCAGTCAGTCCTGCAACAGCAAGCTGCTCTTTTGGTGATGCTTGCTCGATATAGTTGTCAGGCAAAGTGATTGGTCGCCACTAGGAACAGATCATCAAAAAAGAAGTTTAACCTTTAATTTCAGACCATATAGTATTTAAAATGATATAGAAGAAATCATGATGTTCGAAAACATATTCCAAGTCAAAGATGTCCATTCAGATTCAGTAACGTGGAAAGAAACTGTGCTTGGAAAGAGGGAGAGGGGAAGGAGACGTATAAGCTTAGCATTCTATTAAAAGTTTCTAAATCACGAGTCAGAAGAATTAACGGAAAGCAGCTCATACTTTTAATGTGGAAATGTGACTTGTGTTCATATTGAAAAGAACTCCTACAGCTATCATTGAGCAAAATGATTCAGGAGCGATTTGAAATTTACCTTAATTCCTGCATCGAGCTGCCCATCAAGTGAGAGGAACTGTGCTACATGTGATGCAAATCCTCCTATAGAGCCTTCCTCTACTGTAACTAGAAAAGAATGGTTCTTGCATAATTGCCTAAGAAGTTGTATGTCAAGGGGCTTGCAGAATCTTGCATCAGCGACAGTCACTTCAACACCAAGCTTTGAAAGAAGCGATTGAGCCCTCAGACAATTTTGTACCATGGATCCATAGCCAAGTAAAGCAACATCTTTACCCTCTGTAAGTATTCTCCCTCTGCCAACCTTCTCCGCAACAACAAAACAAAAAAGTGAATAAATGCAAATTCAAATATGATGGGCCTTATTTGATTGTGTTACATAGACCAATCACATTACGAAACAAGTTGCTGTTGGATAAACATTCAAATATATCACATCCCTTAAAGTTTTTTTTTTTTTGGTTTCCCACCCGGTGTCTGGTACCCACATTGGTGCCCGACTAAATCCGGATTCGCGCCGGGAAGTCCCACATTGGGGGGTAAAGCGCTCCCTAACAAAGGCGACTCCGTACCCAAGGGGGCTCGAACCTGAGACCTCTTGGTTAAGGATGAAGGAGTACTTACGACTCCACCACAACCCTTGTTGGTACATCCCTTAAAGTTATATATGGGTAATAATACATAGTTTTCTATAAAATAAACACGGAATGCCAATTGTAAATTACAAAATTGACTTAGTAAAAGAAACTGACAATATTAGGTGATAATTCAAATCAAACCTGTACTAAAATATTGAGTTACCATTATCATGAATGCATCAGAACCTTTCTAGATCTATTTGCCAAAATATTACCTCAATGGGGATTCCACTAAATGAGTGTTCCATCACTGAAAGGGCACCCCGAGGGTAGCGGAAGCAAACCGGCCTGTCATCAATAAGGGCAGCAGTTGCAACCATATGAGAAAGCTCAACTTCATCAGAAGGAGCCATCACGATCATGTTTGGCAAACAGGACATAAATGCTATATCAAATGCCCCACATTGTATAGGACCATCAGATCCTACTAATCCAGCACTTGTAATGATGAAACGCACGGGAACCTTCTGACGATCTACATCATGGACGACCTAAGCAGCCAATAAAACATGACGGGAACTTTAGAAAATTGTGCTTTATCTTAACACACTGACGCTCAAATTGAAAACATTTCTTTGGTACAAGATATCTTAGAAACCCCAAATAAAAGTCGTCTATTAATGTGCCTGGACAAAACTGAAGTTGGAAGCTATCACCCTGTAGACTTGTACAGAACAGGATCAATTTTACCATATAACAGTGACTATCCATTGCATCGCGGTCATTGAAATCTTAATTTATTCATTTGATAAAGTAAAGATACACATAAAATGATAATGACACAAGTTATAGACCAAAAATTTCAGAAACACATCAACCATTTAATGCTGATCTCAATTACTTCAACAAGTTGGTCCAATATACTTTATGCCCAATTGACATTCTCAAAGTTATTAAACCACTTCTTTACTTCATTTTCTAAACAGAAGTCCAATTTACTTCATAAGTTTGAAATAAGTTGGACATCTTCGTTTCCTCCCTATTGCTTTCTTTTTCCTCTAGATAAGACCCGTCTTCTTCTTTAAAATGATTATTTGGACAAAAACAACAAATTCCAAGCAAGTACAGGATTTCAGACTCACTGCGTGAGGCTGATTAAATAAAGAGTGACCTACTGCTCAGAAATATAACAACAATAAAGTTACTTTTCTGGACATGTTTCAAATACTAAGGAACATGATGCATGGAAGTCAAAGCTGCGGGACAAAAAGAACAAAATCAATCTGACATGGATAAGGAAAAATAATCTAATGATATTTTTAGATGTTCAGGACTTTTAGGTTGCATTTGCTTGAGATTTTGGAAAACTTGCATAAAACATTTGCAGACACAACCAAAGATCTTGCTTTAGTTGCTCATTTCTTGATCTCAATTGAATTTCTAAGTCAGATAAACGAGGGACCAGAAAGATATCATGAATATTGAAAGAGAATTATAAGGTAAACTGCAACCATCATTTGGAAACCTAGGTACGTACTGCTTACAGTAAATAAATGGTAACCCTTCCCAGAAGAGGGCACAAACCACCCCCTTCAATATGATAAATGTGAAACTTCTAGAAAAATGTCCAAGTCAATTCTTTTTTTTCCTATGGACTAGTTTATTAGTAGCACCTATTCAATTCTCCATTTCCTCTTCCAATATTAGGAAGTGTCAATTAAGATAAAGAAAATGAGAATTGTGAAGTCTCTGACTCAATGACTAGACCTACAATTCAATGATTTTCAATCCACTGAACAAATTCTGAACCAAGTAAGTGTGTTTTTTGTATCCATTGATCCTTTACTTGCTACAGCTAAAAAGTTACACATCTAAATAAAGTGATAGTTGGTTGTTGATGCATGAGACCCTTCCTCTTATTTCGTGGGAGGTGGGGACAGAACCAAGCCATTTATTAGACATTTGCACTAGCTGCCTTGTCTATTTTCTTATCCTCTGTGTCCATCTGTGTGTGTGTGTGTGAGAGAGAGAGAGAGAGACCTGGTCATAGGCTCTTTGGAGGAAAGCTGAAGGAATTATGCAGAACGGCTTCAGCCCTCCACATGCCAACCCAGCTGCAAATGTTACCGCATGTTGTTCGGCCATCCCAACATCAAAAAACTTCTCTGCAAAGACATCCTTCAGAAGGTGAAGTGATGGCTCCATTCCCATGCCTGCATGAACAGCTACAATATCTTTGTGTCTCTCTGCCTCTGATATCAAGGCCTCTACAAAGCAATCACTATATGTTCGATTGCCACAAGGTATAGTGTCTGAGCTAGATACACCTGCTTTGACAATAAAAAGAAGGTTGACTATTAGTAGAATTTGTAGTAATAATACATAGCTTTGCCATTCAGGATAACTTTGCTACTACAATTTTAACACTTCTCGAGTTCCATTTGAAAACTATCAGCTTCCACTCGGACATGCTTCTGAGACAGATCAGCTTACAACAAATCATTTATACCCAGTTTCTGATTTTTTACATGAACTTCACTCAGGAAAACTCATTGAATGGTCAAGGTAGGGCAGCTAGTATTCATTAAGTCCTATAGCATCACCTCACGATGCTCACAATGCTTCCAAATAGATGGAAAGGTAGAAATTCAAATTACTTTTGATAGAAAGAAAGGTCAGTTTATCAGGATTAGATCTTACCTGACCTTCACTAGAAATCTACTCTAAAATTGATCTGAATGGTGATGATAATCAGGATTTTATTCAACCCTTATTTGGAAATCAATTGATTAAATTAGTTTTTAAAAGCCAGATGAAAGATGTTTTTTTAAATTATACAAGTATGCCTCAATCCCAAGCAAGTTGGGGTCGGCTATATGAATCCTCACAAATCATGCAGTCCATTTAAGTTCATCCATGTCTTCTAAATTATTTAGTATTAAAACAGTGCAAATGTGCAAGACAAGACAATTGATGAATGAGATATACTTATGCATATAAAGCCATAAAATATGACTGAGCTTGTTATGGGTACCCTTGGAGTAAAACTTAGAGACTGTTTGGTATTCCTGCTAAAAACTGTTTATATTTAGAAACACTTTTTTAAAATAGCTTTTCAGAAAAGTGCTTTTAAAAAAAAACAGTTTGTTTCTATTCATTTGAAAAGTGTTTTTGAAATAGATTGTGTTTGACTAATCTTTTTTTAAAAAAATGCTTTTAAGAGTCAAATTACGAAAAAGTGTAAATGTTAATGTACTTCTAATATTAAGATTATTTTATAGAGAGGAACTATTTTTAAATATCGATTATAATAGTTTTAATCAAACTTTTTATTTTATTCAAATTTTCAACCAATATTATACATAGATAAAATAAAATAGATAAATGAAGTATTGCTATAATATTAACATAATGATTTAAATATAATTAAAAATAATAAATATAAAATGATAATATGTAAACGTAAATAATAAAAAATTAAATTCTTAAATGAAACTTAACCAAACCTATGAGATATACTAATAAATTAATAAGAGATATATTGACAAATATGTATATATGAAAGAGATATTTTGATCTTGGAAACAATAATTTACTTGCTTCTCCTTTTTTTTGAAAAGCAAGAAATTTTTAGCTTCTTCCCAACAACAAAAAAACTGTTTTTGCTTCTATTTAAAGACAGTTTTACTAATTTGCCAAACGCCTTAATTTTTCAAGAAGAGTATTTTTTTTCTCAAAATAAGTGTTTTTGGTCTCCCACCAGCAACGCCAAACAGGCTCTTAGTATAAAAGTTAAGCACCTTTGATCAAAACTTATCCGGAAAAGACACATAGCATCCAACTTTAAATGTTATATCAATTTTGCTCCCACTACATCTGCATTAGAGGAGTTCCCAACATGTTTAATATACTCTGTCGTTTGGTAGGATGCATTAGAAAAACCAAAGCATGCATTAGTTTTGTATATTCCTAATACCTTGTTTAGTACACTTTTACAACCTATGTATAACTAATGCAATCATTATTTATACGTATCATGGTTTAGGTTGCAATTTCCCCTCAAAACCTTTTCCACATCCTTCCCACCGTATTTGTGGAGGATATTTTTGTAAACAAATATTTTTTTTAGAAATAATACATATGTTATTTTTAATACACCAATCCAAACAGTGCATAAGAAATAATCTCAGCATAACCAATACCAATATTGCTAATGCTAGCATTACTATTTACTATTCAACACTATTCTCATATACCCTTCAAAACGCCCTTAGTGTGAAAGGAAGGAAAAGGATAGGAGATCAGGATCAAACCTTCCATAATTTTATTTGCAACTGCATTCATTTGATTGTCTCTTACTTCCAGTTCTTCCTTGGTTATAACATGAACTAAAACAGGACCCATTGAATCCAAAGATGCCACTTCATTCAGAACACATACTAGATCTTCAATATTGTGTCCATCAACAGGGCCGATGTAGTAAAGGCCAAGCTCTTCAAAGAGGGTTGATCCTGGCGGGCCAATCATACCACGTGCATACTCATCAACCTTGGCTGCCCATTCATACATGCCTTTCCCGATTTTCTTAGTTAATACCTATAAAAAGCAGCAGATATTTGGAATATGACAATAGTAGAAATACATGATAAGACAAGAATTTTACCACTATAACTTTATCGGAGATAACAAAAATCTATCACTATTTGCAACAATGATGATAACCATGTCCAAGAAACTCGCCTACACGTTCCTTCTAAAAAAAAAGTAGACTCATCTACACATACTTATCTAGTATATGTGTAAGCAACCATACATGTACATCTAGTTTTTTACTAAGGGGCATTTGGCCATGCGATAGGAAATATCATGAGATGAAGTAGAAGTTTTGTTTGGACATGCAATTTGGACTTTTTATGTTGTATGTTTTCTCATAACATAAAAACCCCATAAGTTGTAAAGCTATTAAAATTATCCCAATTCTTTATATAATATTACAAAATAAACAGAAGTTTATAAAATCGCATAATATACTATCACAAAGTTATTCTAAAAAAATATAATATTTATTCACTAAACTTTAATTCAATAAAAAAAAATTGAACATAAGTTGTAGTGTACTAGTCTTTAATATAATCATCCCACATAATACGAACAATCTCCTCACATTGAACTTACATATCTCGATCATATGATCGAGAAGACAAACCAACATTGTTACTTTGAGCCATTTGTTGGTAAATAAATTTGATGAAAAATAATGAATTTGGTGAATATAAATGGAAAAGTAAGAATTGATTTGACGTAATAATAAATTTTACATATGTTGGTGAGAATAATCGTTACATGAGATATAAATGGTTTAAAAAAAACGATATGAATTATAAATTTTATTTACATATGAAATAAATGTTGGATTTTTTACAAAATATAAACTTGTGAATCAATTTTCTCAAATCATGATTTGGAATTCTCAAACCATGTTTTTTTTTGGAGAACATGGGATTTCATATCATGATATGAAATCAACGTGAAATTGTGTCCAATCGCTAATTTCTTCTCATGATTTCATATCGCGATTTGAAATTGCATGTCCAAACGCCTACTAAGTTTAGTGCACTTCCAAAAATTCCGCACGAAATACTATTGTACAATTCAACATTGGTACGTCAACACAAAAGAAAAATTCATGTAAGGTAGCAATAAACATAACTATAACGACAACCTGTTAAACACCAAGAAAATTCTCTCACTAAAGTAACATAATTATGTTTCAAATCATCTCATTAATATACCGCACAAAAATAGCTAGCACAAGTGCCTGAAAAACTACCAGACACTTCATGGAAGGTCTTTCACAATGTGGGAATGGAGACAATTTACGTTCAGAAAGAAACTGCAAGCGAATTACTATTTTTGAGTTGTTCTGATAAAGTATGTGAGATCATTTACCATCTTTAAGTTGCAAAGCAAAAAAAGGGAAAATTGAAGAGAATATTCCCAAGAATATATTTCCGTTGACCCAAAGGATTGGCTCCAGATAAATTGCCCGGTCATCAAAAAGAAAAAATCCCGATAAAATGTTGTGTCAGAGAATCAGTAGATCAATATAACTACCATCAACTCTCAGATTTAATAGCACAGAGCTAGACCACTAGGATTTGACTTGGCCATGGAAAACATCGTGGAAATCACGAGAGCACCTCCTAAAGCAGCTTGTTTTGGCTGGATTGTAGCTAGAAATGTTTCATGACCTGAATAAATGAGCTGAGTGAAGAATAAAGAAACAACGAATATAATTATAACACCTGGACGCACAAGATTTAATTTGAGTTAATGAAGCTGAAGGGCTGTGATTGCACGTGAGCATCCTATAACTAAGTCCCTTAAAGAGCAAGAGCGGCATGATCTGTTGGATATTTTCCTCACCTTCCTCAATTCTCTCTAAACTATTCTTCCTCTTCTTTTTCTATCGCAAAATTCTCCTCTTTCTTCTTAAGTCACATACAAGTTTATCTCATCAATGGAGATTCCGTATTCCAGTTATTTCCATTTCGTATTAGTAGTTTCTATTATGTAATAGAGTTCGTTTTGCTTAATATAAACCCGAGAAAATTCCCCAAAAAATTGTTGAGTTCGATTTGCTTAGTTTAATTAGTTGGATCATAATAAAATGCATGTTTAACTCAAGATATGTTGCAGAGAAGAGAAATTCCTTTGTGCAGTCGATGCTTTTTCTGTGAAAATTCTCAGGAATCTGCAGAACATATTTTATTGCATTGGAATCATACAAAGCAGCTATGGGATCTGTTCCTAATTAACTCTGAGTGGTGTGCAATGGGTGATGTCAAAAAAGGTGAAAGATCTATTGATTTGTTGGCAAAATGAGAATGTCAGGAAAACTAGGAGGAAAATCTGGAAAACGATATCTCTTTGCATCTTTTGGATCATTTGGTTGGAAAGGACATGTTTAGCTAGTGTTAAGAATAGATGTCTAAAAAAAAAAAATTTGGTGAAAGGAAGTATGGCAGAAAATCTAGTTCAGTACATGGATTTTATAGAAGTTTTGAGGATGTAACAGTTGCAGCTGTGCTATAATTTGTATGCTTTTAGTACCTTCTTGGTACTTAAGTATCAATGAAAGTTACAACAACATACCCTGTGTAATCCCACAAGTGGGATCCGGAGAGTATGGTGTGTGCACAATCTTGCCCTTACCTTGTGAAGGTAGATAGATTATATACCCTCGGCTCAAGTAAATAAGTAAGAAAAGAAAATACAACAGTGAAGGGACCATACAGAAAATAATGGAGAAAGGAACAATAGAAGCAACAAATAGTATGATAACCGAAGCAAAAAAAAAGCAGGTAATAGTAAAATCGAAGAACAAGATAGTAGGAGAGTACTAATAATAACATTGGAAAGCTAGACCACACTCAACTATTTACTAACCCTCTATCCTAATTTGCGACCTTTATATCCTCCTATCTAGGATCATGTCCTCGGTAAGCTGCAGGAGTGTCATGTGTTGTCTAACCGCTCCCAGTACTTCTTCGGCCTACCCTACCTCTCCTAAGACCCACCATCGTCAACCCCTCGCACCTACTCACTAGGGCATCTGTGCATCTCCTCTTCACATGCCCGAACTATATCAATCTAGGCCTTCCTTAACTTGTCCACCACTGAGACCACTCCCACCTTGTCTTGAATATCTATATTCCTAATCTTATCTCTCCTAGTACACCCACACATCCATCTCAACGCTACTTGCATTTTCTAGACGTGTGAGTTCTTGACCGGCCAACACACGGCCCAATATAACATAGCCGGTTTGACAACCACTTGATAAAACTTACCTTTAAGTCTTGGTGACACGACACATTTCCACCCTCTCCCAATCTTTCATAGTTGGCTTAGTAGCTTGATACCCCAACAGTTATTGCGATACTGAATATCACTCTTGTTCTTGTACACCAGGATCATTGTACTCCACCTCCAAATTGATTCTCATTCAAACGCTATTGTTTTAGCCGTTGTAACCGCTAACTTCACTACCATCTTCATCACATTATACTTCTCCCTATTAGCCCTCTTTTCATCCTCGTCTTTTCTCTCTATACTTCATATAAGCAACCTTCATGGCATCCACTTTCTTTTGGACTGCTCTATTCCACCATCAATCCCCTCAGCGATCACCTGTGTTACCTATCGAGACCCCCAACACCTCTTTAGCTACTTCCTAATGCATTTAGTTGTCTTATCCCACAAATTGTGGTGGGATAATGAAATCTACTTTACCCTATTGAAAAATAGAACAAAGATGCATGCTTGACCTCAATTAGTAAAAGTAGTGGAAATCAAAAAGCTTTTGTTGTAGATTTTGTGAGTATAATAAGTGATGTACAAACTATTTTAAAAACCTTAACTGCAAGCCACAATAGGTTTATCTTGCTCTCTTTTTGATAATTAATATCGAAAAAGAAAAGAAGCACATAACATTTCTATTTTATTTAATTCCAGAATTCTTCTTTTTGGTGCTTGAAAAAGGCATATTACTTGTGCAACATGTATATCAAATTAGGATTTTGCATTTGAACCAACTCTTTACATTAACGTGGATAGCAGTATTTTGTTAGTACTTTTGTAAATATAGCAGGGACATACCTTAGCAAGTTCTCTAAACCTCCGGAAAAGTTTACTTGACTGAAGTTTGCTGAGAGTACTTGAGAAAGCATTAATAGGTATTTTAGAAGCCTCCTCAACCTTTGGGTGTAAAGAATGCCGACTATCATTTAATATCACAATCATATTTGAGTCCAAATAGCCTGAATTGCGCATTGCCTCATAAACTTGGCCGGCCATAATTGTTTCATTGTTGATCACTGCCACTACACGATCACGCTTCCCCTTAAAATCTCGGGCAATGGCCATTCCTATTGAAGATGACACTACAGTCTAAGTATCTATATTACATGATTGATGAGAATATTATATAAATCTAGACTGGAAAAACATTCAAATTTTTTGATGGATTTAGCAGGCAACTTTTTATGAAATAATTTGTAACAAGAATTAAATTATAAAACAAGAAAGCACTTCCTATAGTAACCTTCTGTGCTGAATTTTGAAAAATAATTGAAGAAGCAGAAGTAGGATATCCTCAGCTGAGAAAGGGAAAAGCAGAAGCATGATTTTTACCAAGTCCAGCAGATACGCTGTTGCATCCATGCCCTACTCCGAAGGGGTCAAACCCGCTCTCAAAATCTGGCGCTGCCACAGGCCGGACATTTGTTTTTTCAAGTGCTTGCATAATCTGCCTCCTTCCAGTGAGAAGTTTATGTGCGTATGTCTGTCCAAAACGTCAAAATATAAATTTTTACCATGACAAAAAATTCTCAAATTAAAACATGAATTGGGAGCTGCATAGCTAAGCTAGCTTCACATGTTATTTAGTATAATGCATTTACTTGGAAATCTACCATTTTCTGGTATATTACCAAGTGGATCTTACTTGTTCAGCCACATCCCACAATATTTTGTCCACGGGGGCATGAAATACATGGTGAATAGCAACAGTCAGCTCCACAACAGTCAGACTGGAACTTGAAGGTTTTTGAGATTTTGCGATGATAAAAGATAATTCTGATCGAATTTCATTAGCTAGTTGTTTCAGTTCCTGCACCAAGTTGGTCACAGTCAACCAATACGGCCCTGTGATTATCAAGGGTCAAATGAGGAGAAGTGCTAATTATTTGACCTTAGTTGATAAATTCTTTAGGTTCATAGGACTTTCAATTGCATCAAGAATTGGTGTTGGCTCATTTTCACCAGTGAAATCACCGGCATGTGGCAAAGAATGTATTTCAGCAACATGACCCTGTAATAAGAAGAGTTGAAGACCAAAAATTCAAAAGCTTTTGGCATACAGACAAGCAATGACATTGAATATTAAAATTGTGTAGGCCATTGGCATAGGCAGATGATTGTAATTATTGTGTTGCACACATTAGCATTACAGACACTCCTAGATTTTCATTGAGTCCTAGAAAATCCAATACATGAAAGGTAGACATACCTCTCCATGGATTATCTTGAATAGTGGGTGAAGGAATTAGATTCGTATCACCCTGTGGGTCAATCCGGATCCATATAAATAATAAATAAATATCTATGTGTTATATATTTAATTATTATTAAATAATGAAAAGACACAATGGTTAGGACTCCTCATGAACCGGTGTCTTGTCTCTGTTAAATAAGCCAGAACTCCTGCTTTACAAAACAAAACAAAACAAGAACGACAAAATATTTTCTCCTTCTACCTTCTCCAATTCCAGTAAAGCTCCGGTGAGTGATCCTTCAGTGTAGTTCGTATTCATATACATGTGATTGCACTACTAGACTAGTGAAATAAATTCAATGATCCCGCAAATTGTGTATTTGATTAGATTCTTCGGTGGGAATAAGTGTGAGATAACACACTATAGTACTAACTTTTTTCTTTTCTTTTCTTTTTTTGACAATTTTCTCAATTCTGATATAGTAAAAGCATGCCACCGAACACGGTCCTATTCTCTGATTCCTGATTACAATCGCCATTCACCAACCACTTTGATCTATCACTTCACTTTAACAAAGTATCCATTTTTATTGAAGGGAAGTGTGCCAGCTCCAAACGACAAGCTGCATTGACTATAGTCGCCTCATTATGCTTACTTGAGAAGTCTTCACACGGACAACTACACAAATATACTACCCAAACTAGAGATAACCCACTCTAATCATGCAATGAGATACATTTAGCTTGAGGCCAGGGCTAACAGCTAGGAGTCGACTATAAGAACAAGGACCTGTAGATGCATCCCACTCTAAGACCAAATTGTGATCTTCCCATCAACGATATAATGCCTCTCCATAAGTTGCTCGAACTTGGGTGCGGGTGTCAGATATGGGTGCAGATCTAGAGGTCGGATGCTCTATGATCTAAATTTAAAGATACAGGGATACGGTACGGATCCATGTAGGGATACGGTACGGATCCATGTATGGATACGGTATGGATCCATGTATGGATACGGGTGCGGAATTCGGGTAAAGATAATCCAAATATCTAAAAATAGAGTTATAAAATCTAAATTATGAGATATTATGTGGAAAAAATATTGATCAATAAGAAAATCCTGGAAAGAGATAAAAGGAAAGGGAGTGACAATATAAATTTGTATATAGAAGGTTTATTCCATTTTCTTCAATTTCACATTAGGTTTTGTTTTGATTACAAAAATCATTGAATTTTTCCAGAATTTATCCCTCGAATTTGGTCAAAGTACGCTTAATCGGTTGCCCAGATCGAGTATGGATCCACACCCGCGTCTTGTGGACACAGGTGCGGCACCAAAAGTGAAGAGTCTGAGCAACTTAGGCCTCTCCTATAATGATTCAAACCAACCATCACCCGAGAGTGTGGTCGAGCAATTAATTGAAAACCATAGGAGGCCAAGATTAAAATCCTAGCACAGGCAAAAAAATGTTAGGTGATGTTTTTGTTGGAAATCTTCAAGAAAATACTTAACCACGAACATTGTAGAAAATTCTTCAAAGCTTGACGTGTATCAAAGACAATGTCCTTAACCATATTTCACCCGGTATAAGTGTATCCCTAGAATTCAACAAACTCTTCTAGTATAAAACTAGGAGTGAGAATCTAACAAAGATTAAATAAATCAAAATCCACCACTACAAAATATAGGAAGAAGAACCAAGAGAAAGAATTATTCTTCTTGTTCCATGATCTCAAAATGAAGTAGAAGAATTAAATTATTGACGAGGAAATGGACTTCTGCCACCATTTTAATCCTATGGATGATAATGGATATTTATAGTGAAGAAATGAGCACACCATGGTGCATCCTTACGTCGAGCAATTATGGCATTGTTAAAGGCCATTCAATTCTATTGAAGTCTAGCGATTCAAAGACCAAATTCAATTGAACAAATTGATGAAGGAATTGAAGGCTAATAAATGTAATCAATGTGGTCACAAAACAGACGTTACAAGTTCTAAAAAACAAACATTATAACCCTTTGGGGTGGCCTAATGGTATGGGTTTGAGACTTTCATGTTGGAGGTTTCAAGTTCGAAACCCCTTGCCAGCGAAAGCAAGGGGTTTGCCTTGTGGGTCGAGCTCGTTGCACCGGGTTTGCCTAGTGCGGGTTACCTCTTCTGTGTGGTTTGTGAGCTATTGCATAGGAACAAGGGTTTTACCCCATGAGCACTCAAAGGGTAGCGGCTACGGATTTTCCTTGTCATTAAAAAAATTATATTTTCGAGATATTTATTATTATTATTATTCCAACCTTCTTTGCATTCTGGTTTTCCTTGTCATTAAAAAAATTATATTTTCAAGATATTTATTATTATTATTATTCCAACCTTCTTTGCATTCTGATTAAGCTTGAATGGACAGAGTTACTCGGTAATAGTACCATTGGAATAGTCGACGTGCCTTCGAGTTGACTTGCACACTATAGTTTAAAAAATTATTCCAACCACCCAACTTCTTACCGGTACCTCATGGATAATGTGTAACTTACATGCTCACTCAACTAGCATTGCATCACATTCCCTAATTTATGAAACCATAAAGGTAACATAGCACCAGTAATCTCACTCAAACTGTAGTCCGTTAATGCTTCTTTTCTTTCACTTTTCAAGAAATACGGAGCAACATCTCCATACTTTTTATATAGCCACTTTTTTAACTTAATCGTCTTCTACACAAACAACACTCTGATTAATCTGAACCTCTAGGCAACAGAATCAAGGAAAATCCCATTTTTATTACCCAATTAATTCATCTAACTTCAAATTAATTAAAAAGCACATGAGAAGAATAGTTCAACATCAAATGCCAAAATGATAAGAAGAAAAAAAGAAGTACCTTGGGGTGAAGAGTCAATCTTGAATATCCCACTCTGTAAGGAAAATTGAGAGCAGAGAAGTCCGTTTCTGGGGAAAGTAACCTTGAATTTCCATGGAATTGAGGGTAGATACCAAATGGGTACCGAGAAGTAACAGCAACCATCCACTCAATTCGGTAAAAATGAGGTTTGGAGTATGAAATTGAGAGCTTGCGGAAAAATCAACTGGAAAATGGCGTATAACAGGACAAACAGAGCATTTCTGGAAATGTAGTGATGGTGAATGAATAGTATATGGGTCAAATATCACTTTGGTTTGTCGGAAAAGGGCCCGTCTAGATAAGTAAGGACGTTAGCTAATTACACAAACATTTCTATAGTTTAAAATAATTATATTTTATTTTACTAATTAAAAATTTTATATTAAATTTTAAGTCAGATACATTTAAATACATATTTTTTGTTATTACATGTCTGAAATAGGGAGCAAGGCGAGCTAGAATGAAAGGAAGACAAGTGAGATTTGTTTATTCATCTTAGTTACATGTAAACCATAATAGATACACATTAGATATATATAATTAGTGTGATTCACATATATTTGATAGACAAAATACGCGAGTGAGAAAGAAAAGTGGCGACCGAGATAAGAGTGAGGCGAGGGAGACAAGTTGTATTTATCTATGTATCTTGATACATGCATACAATGTATCTGAATATAAATTACACTTAATTTTGATCCTATACATTCCGAGATACATGCATCTGAACATATTTAGTAGGCGTTTGGCCATGCGATATTATATCACGATATGGTATCGTGAGATGGAATCAGCGTTTGGACATGCGATTTTATGCTGATTCCATATCATGAGAGGTGATACCATATTCTCCAAAAAATCATGATATGGAATTACATGGTGATACCATATCATGATTTGAGATATTTTAATACAATAATTGATCCATGAGTTTATATTTTGTTAAAACAACCCCACATTTATATCTACTAACCATTTGTTTCATATGTAAATAAAATTTATAATCACATCATTACTTTTTAAAATTTATTATTCTCACCAACATATAGTCACTTTAACTCACACCTCACGATTGTGGAGTAATAAAATCTTGAAGAGCCCGTGAAAGGTGATACCATAACTTGTTGCCAATTGAGCATCG
>JAJOOS010020443.1:0-12088 GCA_029582725.1 Solanum chiquidenum | reverse complement strand
TCAAGTTGTTACTGCTATACCTCAGGCACTCCACCATTTCTTTGGGATGATATTAATTTCCCTTAAAATAAGGACCCTTAAAGTGGCGCCAAATGCATTTGTAGAAAGAACACTTAACACTATAACTTGTTGAAATTGTACACAAATCAAAATTTTGTTAACCAAAGGGATCAGGACCTAACTCAAGCAGCACGGGGTATATAAGGAGGCTCTTTTATCATAATCAAGCAGTAGACGAGCTCATTGCAAATGGAAAGAGCACCACGATAACATCCTAGCAAATGTTAAAAACATTTTTGCCAACATGGCTTTTAAAGAGCAGATAAAGTAAGCTTCTAAATCAATTCATCAACAGTATGGAAGCAATTTTGTCACACAACCGCACAGTCCAGCAACAATCACTTCACATTGTTTTTTAAACATACAAGATTGAAATCAGAGACAAGTTAACACCTTTTTAAATTGAGTAGTGTAGATAGCAACAAGAAAGACTACTGCACAAATGTTCAATCACAGTTAGGATTTCAGTATCATGCCTCTTAAGTGTAACCCCATTTCAAATTGCTCGACAAGCACACACAAGAGTGAAAATTGATTAACAAGTCAGCACCTTTCTAACAAGGGAATCGACATCTTAACATCTTTATTAGCATAGCAACTAGAAAGATTCACACAATGAATGTAAACTTTCAAGAATAGACAGAAATAATACAAAGAAAGGATCTTTTTAGAAAAATACTAGTACTAACACAAAGCACCATATGTCTAATTTAATTGAATTGGGTTCTCTTTTTTCCCCTAATTACAAGTGTAACCCCCCATCAATAACATTAATGGTATAAGAAACATTATAACAAGGACCAATAAGAAAGAGGGGTACCAGCAAATTTGAGAGAAGATGGGAAGGCAGTAGCAGAAAGGCGGGGTGGAAGGTAAGGCAAGGCGGAGCAGCGAGCTGGGGCGGCTTTGGTGGTGGAGGAAAGTGGGAAACGAGAGGCAAAGACGGCAGTAGCCGCCATTGAAGTAGAAGCTGCTGCCATTTGACCAATTCTTGGAATCTTGGACTGAGCTGTGTATGCTTGGATTCTTGGCCTCTCTTTCTTTCCTTGTGTATCTCAAATATCTTTTTTAGTTTCTTGATATCCCCAAAAAGTACCTTTTTTTTTCTTGTGGAAATTTTGTGTGCTTCTCCTACTTCTGGTTATCCATCAATAAAATTTGATTGTGGAGTGTGATACGTGGAACCTCTCAGCTTTCTCATTGGTCTCTTCCCTATCTTCAAAAATCTTAATTTTCCTATTCATTTGGTGGCAAAATCAAATTCAACTTGTCCCGTCCGACCCAACTTATTTAGATTTTAGATTGGTTATTGATCCGTCCATTTGTTAGCTCGATTCATTAGAAATCGAATTAATATGTAATTCAAATTAATTTTTATTTTATATGTTATATATATCGTTATAATAAAGAAAAAAAATATTAGGTATTAAAAGTTTATAAAATAACAAACAAAGCTATTAAAACTTAATAAAAATGGGGCGGATTGGATTATGACGCGTTACCTAATCCGTTTTGACCCAACCCATTTTGGACCAAACAAATTTGGGTTGGGTCTTAAACCGTTTATTCTCTTGACTCATTTTGACCCGCCCAAAGTTTAATTCAACCCGTCCAATTGTCACCCCTAATTTCTAGTAAATGGGAACACTTTTCATTTGTTAGTACTCCCGCTATCCCATATTAGTTAGAGGGTGTTTAGATTGGTTTAAAAGTTGATCAGATCTATTTTTAAGTCAAATTTCTAAAAGTGTTTGGCAGATATAAAATAACTTAAAATAAGTAAAAAAAATTACTTAAAATAAGTTAAGAAGTGTTTGACAAGGTTAAAAGTAACTTAAAATAAGTTAAAAACCAAAAGTAAGTCTCCCCTACTTTTTATTTTTGATTTGAAAGTTATTTAAGTTTGACTTTTTATTTTTAACTTAAAAGTTACTTTTTTAAGTCAATTCAAACGAGCTCTTAATCTCCTTACTAAAAATAGTTATCCCATATTAGTTGTCTATTTTACTAAGGTTTGTTTGGTCATGCGATATAAAATCATGATTTGAAATCATAATATAAGATGATGAGATGGAGTTGAAGCTGAAGTTTTGTTTGGACATGTAATTTGGACTTTTTATGTGGTATGTTTTGTTATGAACAAAAATAACCATAAGTTGTAAAGCTATTAAAATTGTCTTAATTCTTTAAAAATCTTATCAAATAAGCAAAGTTTATAAATCACGTAATAAGATACTATCACAAAGTTATTCTACAAAAGTACAACATTTATTGATCAACTTTAATTCAATAAAAAAATAAAATTGAACATAAGTTGTAGAATCTTTAATATAATCATCTCACAAAGTACAATCAATCTTCTCACGTTGAACGTGCATTTTTGATCATATGATTGAAAAGATGAACCAACATTATTACTTTGAGTCATTTGTTGGTAAATAAATTTGATAAAAAATAAAGAATTTGGTGAATATATAAATGGTGAAGTAGGAAATGATTTAAAGTAATAATAAATTTTATGTTAGTGAGAATAATCGTTAAATGAGTATAAATGGTTTAAAAAGTGATGATATGAATTATTTCTTTTAATTACATATGAAATAAATTGTTAGTAGATATAAATGTGGGGTTATTTTTACAAAATATAAACTTGTCGGTTAATTTTTGTATTTAAAAAATCTCAACTCATGATTTTTGGAGAATTTGAGATTTCATCTCATGATATAAAACTATGAGATGAAATCAGCGTAAAATCGCATGTTCAAACGTCGATTTCATCTCATGATGTTAAATCATGAGATGAAATCGCATGGCCAGACGCCTACTAAATCAGAAAAGCATCAATTAATTTTTTCCTATATTACTCTTACAATTAATTCTTTTTTAAAGTGTTCACATTTGTTTGTAAAATTCCCAGGAAGTTTTTTTACAAGTGAATTAATAAAATTATCTTCTTAATTATGATTTCATAATATACGTGTAAAAAGGAAAACTATCAACTAATATAGGACGGGGAGAGTATACTTTTCTCTAAATATTAATATTAGTTTAGCCGTTTCGGACAAAAATCACAAAACACAATAGAATCAAATAATTACACATGTGATATCAATTAATTAAGATTATCTTTTTTATGTAATTATTTGGTGTTCAAAATTTATGGACTGACGTTCTTACTGTATAAGGTCTATCATAGGGAGAGTTGTTCTCAAGACTCAAACTTAAATTTTTGATTAAAAATAGATGAATCATATTCATTTCATTAGAATCTTGATGATTAAAAAAATGAATAAGACTAAACCTTAAATCGTAACTATCATTATATTAACTCTGTTGTTTGTAAGAATCTTCCGTGTCTATTTTAGAAAATTTATATAGTACGAAAAGAAAATCCCTAGTTTTCTTTCTTCTTCTACCTCCCTACCATATTATTTGTCATTTTGGTTATTATTTAAAAACAATTTTCCATTAATAAAATAAATAATTTATATATCGTACTTTTATGTAGTTAACGATGCTAGTTAAAAAAAAAATTAAATATTGTAAAATTAATGTCTATGCTAATACAGAAATTGATACCCCAAAGTCACTCATTCTTTTTCAAAAGGAATGGAGGAGGAGTAGTACTCCTCTTTTCTATTCTAAAAGAAACATTATCGTATTGGATCGTTTGATAGTTGATTTAAATGTGAGTTATGAAATCTTAAAGGTAATTTAAAAAAAAAGTTATATATATATAAAATCGATATGATATTTGATTTGTAATTTAAAAATTCATATAACTATCTATATAATATTACTATTATTTTATACAACATAAAAAATAAACAATTACTCTTCCGTACAGTAAGATGACAAGTTCATATTTCTTAGAATCTTGTTACCATTGTCCATGTTGGACATTTCAAAGATTAGAAATCTTGGATTTCCATCTTCTAACCAATTTATTTTACTATATAGCCAATAATAGACCAAACAATTTATATTACTATATAGCCAATTACTCTGCTCGTTTCGTCCGGTTTGCTGCCCCCGAAAAGGTAAACTTCTTCTTGATCTTAACTCGTTTATTGGATGTTCTGTTTTATGAACTGAAACTCTCTGTGGTTTCTTTTTCTTCCTTGCTCAAATGCCTATGTTTTTTCTTAGTTTACTTTGGTGTTTAATGTTTGGTCAGTTGAGTTTGAGTTAGTGTTTAGTTAGCTGAGGCGCAGAATGTGTTTGTGTGTATGGTTTATGTCTCGAGTATCTTTGATTGAGAACTTGGTTTCTCCCTTTTGTTGTTATGCTCAGTGGTTAGTACATTTAGTTTCTCTTTGCAAGTTTGAAGAAAGTTTTAACTTGATTCTAGACTTGAGCTTAGCTTATGTTGGTTGGTGTCGTGTTTCAAATACTAATTCGATGAGAATGTGGTTTATTCGTGTGATTAGTCTGTTCAAAGTGTAGAATTTCTTTATCTTAACTAATTTAAATGGTTGAAGGTTTATTTCACTTCGTCGGCTTAGTTACTCCTATCCCAAAGTTTGAGTATGTCTAATATAATTTTACTTGGCTTATTCTCTAGTGATGCTTGATCAACTTTTTGGTTATTTGCTGTATTTGATGATAATTAAGACCCATTCAAGATTTCTGTTCATTTTTCTATGTGTTATGGCAGTGTTTTTCTAGTCTATTTTTCTAATATTATTTGAGAGCATGCATAAGTTTGTATTGAATTAAATGGAAAATAAAGGCATGATGGGTCTTTCCTTCTCGTAAAAACCATTTGATGTGCTAAAGTATTTTGGGCTGACTTTTCCTGATTGTTTGTTTTAAAGTTAACATTTTTCTTTATTTGTTTTTTTTTTTGGTTGTGTTTTAGAGATCTGTTAGATTAGCCTCTTTTAAATACATATTAATCCGTTTTCTTTTCCATCCTTTTTATTGCATGTGACATTTGTCCGAGTCCATTTTGGACTCCACTCCCACATATCCGAGTTGATTTCTTATCGAGTCAGCCCATTCCCGAGTTAAAGACGCTGACATACAGGTCAAGGCATTGAAATAATGGTCGAAAATTCATATACAAGGCTGGGAGACTGGAAAATACATATGTCCGGAACTGAAAATATCAGAATATGCAACAAGTATATACGTTGTGTATAGTAGCTTAAATGGGCCAAAATACCTCCTTAAATTCAAGTTTTGTGTTTGTGTTGTAATTGGGCCAAAGGCCCATATATTTTAGTATTATTCTGGTAGCTTTAGGACAGGTATCAAGTATTGGGTCAAAGGGCCCAAAGTGCAGAGATTAGGCTCAAGTACTGGCACAGGCGGATAAAACCAGACTTAGGCCCAAACCTTTCTTCCCTAATTATTTAATTGTTATTATTTGTTTGTTTGCTAATTAATTTTAAAGTTTGCCTAATTCAATTCCCCAAAGATAATCATTCTGGGTTAACTATTTATATTTTTTATCAAAAAATTGGATAAGTGTTTATTTTCATACTTAAATTACTTTGAGATTTTACTTAATAAAATCCTCATGTCCCTTTCCCCCCTAAGAAAATAGTTTTAAGTCTTATGTTGTTCATTTCTTCAACTTTGCTCAAGTATGCATATTTTCTTAAAATAATTAGCCAAATTAATTAATTATTGGATAATTGCGTATTAGCGGAAATTTTGGGTGCTTTCAAACCCTTTTCGAAATGCTAATATGAACCCGGAACCCCCTTTAAATATTTTTATTAGATTTGTTGTTTTAATCTTTTGAAAAAATAATTTTCTTAATTTTACTTTAAAAATTAAGTGGCGATTCTTAAACCAGTTTAATTATTTTTTAAATAAAACAGTTAGTACTCCCACTATCCCATATTAGTTAGAGGGCGTTTAGATTGGCTTAAAAGTTGATCAAATCTATTTTTAAGTCAGATTTATGGAAATGTTTGGCAAAAATATAAAAATAACTTTAAAAAAATACTTAAAATAAGTTAAAAAATGGGATAATGGTTTGAAAAATATCTCAACTTTGGTCGGATTTGTTGTTGCGATACTAAACTTTTATGAGGACCTATTACCTTCCTAGACTATTTAATATCATATTTTAAACATATATATTTGCCCACATGGACATAAAAAATAATGCAAAATTATAAATAGTAATGTGTCCACGTGGGCACATATATACCTTTAAAATACACTATTAAATAGTTCGGGGGTAAAAAATACGGTATTAAATAGTCTAGAGAGGTAATAGGTCCTTATAAAAGTTTAGTATCGCAACAACATATCCGACCAAAGTTGGGGTATTTTTCAAACCCTTATTCCTTAAAAAATAAAAATAGGTCCCCCTACTTTTTATTTTTTGATTTGAAAGTCATTTAAGTTTGATTTTTTATTTTTTACTTAAAAATTACTAAGTCAATCCGAACGGGCTCTTAATCTCCTTACTAAAGAAAATTGTCCCATATTAGTTGTCTGTTTTACTAAGGGTCTATTTCGTCATGAGATATAAAACCGTAATTTGAAATCATAATATAAGACGATGAAATGGAGTTGAAGTTGAAGTTTTATTTGGACATACATTTTGGACTTTTTATGTGGTATGTGTTCTTATGAACATAAATAACCATTAGTTGTAAAATTATTAAAATTGTCTTAATTCTTTAAAAATCTTACCATATAAGCAAAGTTTATAAATCACGTAATATACTATCACAAAGTTATTCTAAAAAGTACATTTATTGATCAACTTTATTTCAATAAAAAAAATTGAACATAAGTTGTAGAGTGTTTAATATAATCATCTCACATAGTACAGTTAGTCTCCTCACGTTGAACGTGCATTTCTCGATCATATGACTGAGAAGATGAACCAACATTATTACTTTGAGTCATTTGTTGGTCAATTTAGTTGGTAAATAAATTTGATCAAAAATAAAGAATTTGGTGAATATAAATGGTGAAGTAGGAAATGATTTAAAGTAAGTGAGAATAATCGTTAAATGAGTATAAATGGTTTAAAAAATAATGATATTGTCACACCCCATATTCAAGGGGCGCAACTGGCTCCTAATGTCAAAACTCAAGCTCTTACCGACCCTGCTAAACCATTTGCTACTAGCGCATGGCATCCACACGCAGTCAAGAAAATAAACAAGTATATCTTGGTTTAAAATTAAGCCCTCGACCGGCAAGGTCCATGTAAACCGATCCATAAAAGAAATAGCTACTCCCAAGAGTTCATATTAAGAAATAACCAACTAGCACAGAAGTCCTGATTGGGTCGTCGAGGCCACCATGATCTCTATACCGAAATTGAAAACAGGTATATCAAGACAATGCATCACACAACTAACAAGCTTCAGCAAATCAGCAAACTAGGCCAATATGGCCATAACGTAACTATAAACCCCACACATTAGTCTGCAAGCCTCTAAGAGTAGTAAAGATTGGCGGGACAGGGTCCCAACCTACCCATGAAAATATATACAACAAAAGCTAACAAACCTCCCAACTCTGACAGCTCCGGAGAAAAGGGGCTAGCCAACCGGATAGAAGTCAATCCTGCTGCTGAAGAGGTCTACTGGGTCGTCTGTCGGGACCTGCATGCATGAATGTAGCGCCCCCATGCAATGGGGCGTCAATACAAAATAATGTACGGAGTATGAAAGACAATAGACTATGAGCATGTGTCCTAATAGACTGGAGTAATCCGGTAAATAAATCAAGAATAAGATAAGCATACTGACCTGCTCCTAAATCTAAACTTATCAAAAATAATAAAACAACAACCTAACCAAGCCCCCATAAGCTCGACAGGTACAAACAACACACAAGACCAGCTACCCAGGCCCCCATAAGCCCAGAAGGTGCCAATGAGTTTATATACCTCTATTGGTAGTCCCCTAGCCCCGTAGGCGACCACCTAGCCCTATTAGGCAATAGTATAGCCCCGTAGGCAGCACATAGTTCTCTTAGGCATTAATATAGCATATAGGCAACTCATAACCCTCTTAAGCAACAACATGACCCCGTAGGCAACTCATACCCCGTCTAGACGTCAATATAGTTCTGTAGGCAACTCATAGCCCTTCTAGGCATCAATATAGCCCTGTCGGCAGAACATAACCCTTCTAGGCATAAATCACATTCTTGCCGCTAATCACAATAGCTCAAAGGACAACAATAACAATCCAACAGCTAAAAGCGAGCAATTTAGTTATAAGCAACCTATACAAATAGCCTCTAAGTCGTGTCCAACATAGGGACGCTACTACTGAATAAGAACCCCGATAAGATAGGATTATATCCACTCGAGCAGCCAATAATCAACAATAATGGCTACAAATATAACAACGATAACAACTCAATTACATTGCTCCTAAGCTTTAAGGAAACATGTCGTAAGAAGAGAATTGCCTTAACATACCTTTTTCGCTGAATTTACGTGACCTAGCGACTTTTACTCATAACTCCCTCGATACTACAACAAGGCAGGACCATAATCAACATACGAAAATAAAAGATATCATGACAATACGATAAAAGATATGTATTTCCATCGCAAATTGCTATTTGCCGCTTATAAAGGCTAGAGTCGATGAAAGAAGGGTCTTACCTCGATCTTAAGTTTGTAATACGCCTCAAAACCTTTAATTATATCCAAACCCTTGTTGTCCCAACACTAAAGTGTGATATGCTACAAAATCGATAACAAAAATTATACCACGATGATGAGCCCGACGCGTAGAACAACTTTCGTCAAGGAATTAGGTCGAGAAAATCTACACTTTAGTTGATCCTAGAAATGGGTTTCTCTAATTTTGTTGGTTCTTAGCTAAAAAATGAAGAAAAGGTTCAAAGAATAAGATATAAGTAAAGTTCCACCGACCTAGGGCCCCACCTCACATTCCTGGTTGCACAGTCCCATTAAAATGATTTGATGCGTTGGAAACTAGACTCGTAGACCTTCAATTCGATAGGTCGTGGGACCCATAACTCTTTATAGATTGGGAGAAAAGCTCTGAGACATTTGACCCAAATTTCAGAGAAATCTTTAAAAAGGAACTTACGATAACTTTCGCCAACTTTTATTTTGTCACCTACCTAACTTCAAAATTTGAGATGCAACACTTGACCACTTAAAATTGGACATACCACATCATTCTTAATTTATTACCCACCCTCTTTGTCTTTACATGGAGATACGAGTAATTTTAGACGTTTCAAAAAGTTGGGGTGTTACATATATGAATTATTTCTTTTATTTACATATGAAATAAATGGTTAGTAGATATAAATATGAGGTTGTTCTTACAAATTATAAACTTATCGGTTATTTTTTGTATTTGAAAAATCTCAAATCATGATTTTTGAAAAATTGATATAAAATTATGAGATAAAATCAACGTAAAATCGCATGTTCAAACGTTGATTTCATCTCATGATATGAAATAATGAGATGAAATTACATGGTCAGACGCTTACTAAATCAGAAAAGCATTAATTAATTTTTTTCTATATTACTCTTACAATTAATTCTTTTAGAAAGTGTCCACATTTATTTGTAAAATTCTCAGGAAGTTTTTTAAGGAGTGATAGTAAAATTATCTTCTTATTTATGATTTCATAATATACATGTAAAAAGGAAAATGATCAACTAATTATAGAACGAAAAGAGTATAATTTTCTCTGATTTAGCCGTTTAGTACAAAAATCACAGAACACGGTATAATCAAATAACTACATAGGTGATATTAATTAATTAAAATTATTTTTTGATGTAATTATTCGGTATTCAAAATTTATGGACTGACTTTCATACTGCATAAGGTCCATCAGATGGAGATTTGTTCTCAAAACTGAAACTTAAATATCTAATTAAAAATAAAGGAATCATATTCATTCCATTAAAATCTTGATGATTAAAAAATTGAATAAGACTAAACCTTAAATCGTAACTATCATTATATTAGCTCTGTTGTTTGTAAGAATCTCTTGTGTCTATTTTAGAAATTTATATAGTACGAAAAGATCTCTAATTTTTTAAAATAATCCCTAGTTTCTTTTTTCTTCTACCTCCCTACCATATTATTGGTCATTTTGGTTATTATTTAAAAACGATTTTCCATTAATAAAATAATTAATTTATGTATAATACTTTTATGTAGTTAACTATGCTAGTTAATTATTATTTTTTAAATATTGTAAAATTTATGTCTGTATTGATACCCCAAAGCCACTCATTCTTTTTCAAAAGGAATGGAGTAGCAGTAGTATTCATATGTACAATAACATGGCAAGTTCATATTTTCTTAGAATCTTGGATTTCCATCTTCTAACCAATTTATTTTATTTACTATATAGTCAATAATAGACCAAACATATGGTTGTTTGGTGGAGTTATTTAAGTATATTAGTTAGTAATGTAAATATTATTATAAGAAATTTTTTGTATTATTTTGTATAGGAATTATTTATGAAAGGTTTAGTTATTTATGTATTACTCCCTCCTTTTGAAAAAGAATGAGTTATTTTTCTTTTTAGTTTAAAAAAATGATTTCTTTCCTTATTTGATAATATTTTAATCTCAACTTTTCACGTGACATGTTTAAAGTCATAAGATTAAAGGATATTTTAGTACATTTGACATAACTTTAATTTAGGACCACAAAATTGAATAACGTTTTTTATTTTCTTAAATTTTGTGTCAAATCAAACTAGATAATTTTTTTAAAATGGGAAGAGTAATTGTTTCATTTTTTTCATGTTGTATAAAATAATAGTAGTATATAGATAGTTATATGAATTTCTAAATTGCAAATCAAATATCCTATTAATTTTATACATATATAACTTATTTTTTAAAACTAATTTTAGTATTTCATAACTCACGTTTAAACCAGCTACCAAACGATGCAATACGATATAATGTTTTTTAGAATAAAAAAGAGGAATCTTAGATTTGTAATTTTTGCAGTGTTTAGCACTAAGAAGTATTCTAATTGATTGTGGATGTGAGCTTTCGGCTCGTATGCATTCTTGAGTTGGCACTACTTGACTGAGCATAAGCATCCACGTGTCACCTCGCCGGCCAAAGTTAATATCCTCGTACCAACAAAAAATAAAATAAAATTGTGATTTAAAATTTTTTAAAATGTAAAACTTATTTCATAAAAACTCGTCATTATAAATTTTATGAAAAAGACTAATGCTCGAAGTGAATAAATTATTTGTATCACGTACCATATGAAAGGATTGTATTAAAGAATAGTTAGTTATTACTGTGTTTTCTTGGACCATAAATCATTGTAAAATTATAGTATGTGTTAGAAAACTTATAAACGCAAACATTTGTTCATTAATGAAACATGACGATTTTTGTAATTTATTAATGTAGCATTTTTGAATATTTTGTTACCTGAAATATGATTTGTTTATTTGGTAAAATTGTACAAGTGTTGGAAAGTTTGGATAGTATTCACAAATTATACGATTTTATGTTTATGAGAAAAAATACAACTTAAAAAAAATTGAATTATATCTCTAAATAAAATTTCAATTTTAAATTAATCTGATTTAAAAGCATGTCAGATCATTAATTTTTATGGTAATCACATAAAATTCGCTTAGTTAGGTATAAATCAAGGTTAAAATATAATACAAATTAAGTGAGAGTAAAAATCTTTTTCATACCATATGTGCACATTTATCTCAACAACATTACGCCTAAATTATCGAAGACGCATAATACCTAATTCCATTTGGAGACCAAAACTTAAATAAATTTTGTTAAGAAAGTTAGGCGTACTTTAGTTCAAAAATTATAATAAGAGGTGTGGTAGCATGAATTAAGATCGCTTCAAACTAAACATAATTTTTCTAATTTAGTATAGACATATAAAATCTCTTATAGATATTAGGTCTGAATATAGAAATGGAGAAACTTTTGATAAATGAGTATTTCTCTTTTAATGTGTTATACATAGTGTGAATTTGAATTAATCGAGTTTATAGAATTTTAAATACCGAATAATATTTATTTTTA
>JAJOOS010020442.1:0-16655 GCA_029582725.1 Solanum chiquidenum | reverse complement strand
GGTCCCATACCCCCACTCACACTAAGTAAAGCTCATTAAGAACTCATAAGTATAGTCCATGTTCAGATTCATGTTCATGTTCATAATTCATAATAAAGTATGCATTAATTCATAATCATCATGTCATAAGGGAAACCTACCATGCCCACTCTCAAAGCCTACTTGTGCAATGCATGAATGAAGTCACATACCCTCATTCATACTAAGTAGAACCTCTTGAGGAACCATAGTAAATAACCTATGTTTTTGTTCTTGTTCATGTTACTTGTTCATGTCACTTTTTCATGTCATGGTTCATGTTCTCGTCATGTAGGGAAATAGCCTTAACCAATATAGACCATGTGAGCTTACATAGAATCCGGTGTCATGCCCCACACCGGAACGAGGTGTCCTACTTGCCTAAGGTAGAACTAAGATGTTTAGCTTTTACGTGTATCCACTAGCTAAGAACCTCTGTGGGCACATAGTTATGGGATAGGGATATTTCTTCTAGAAACTCCACCTATTGCATTGAGGGGAGAGCTTTTATCTCATGAGTTTACTTTAGATGACCCGGCCTATTGCATTGACAGGAGGGCCTTTACCTCACTTTCCATATCCAGTCGTTGCTAAGCATAATTCCCTTTAATATTCATGTTAAGCCTTTACTTAAGTTAATTGTTTATGGAAGGGTGACTTAGCACACAATCCAATACAATATCATGGTAGCTCATGGATTCATTGGGTGAGAATCGCCTTTCAACCTTAGAATCATTAATATGTGAGTAAACCTTTCACATCATGTTCATAGTGTTAATAAAAATTGTCTTTCAATCAACACATCAATATTATCACAGTCGTAGACAATTCATGCATA
The DNA here is from genome assembly GCA_029582725.1 of Solanum chiquidenum. Lineage (NCBI taxonomy): Eukaryota > Viridiplantae > Streptophyta > Magnoliopsida > Solanales > Solanaceae > Solanum > Solanum chiquidenum. Next base: position 15,799 of record JAJOOS010020442.1, on the reverse strand, counting down.
GTCATGTGTAAGAATAAGGGGAGAATGACCTTTCAACAACTACCACAATTACACAATAGTCATAGGATCTTCACTTTCTAAGTGAATCATGAGTTCATACACAATTCTTATAAACTTGTACAAACCCTCATAATTTGCCCTTTAAGGGCTATGAATCAACTCATCCCAAACATCTACAATTTAGTACATTAGATAAAGGGAATACCATGATTCAATAACTCAATCAACACCTTAGTCATATTATAGTCAGGTTCATACATGCATGTGTATGTGTGTGTGATTGTCCGTCCAATGACACAAAAACAACATTATCATAATAGACACTTTGTTCTCAAAGTATTCATAAACATGCACATATTATCATAATCATGCATACATCTCATATCTTGCATTCAAGGATCATATTGAGTCAACACTTCTAGCATTCAATTTAAGAAACATAGATACAACCATGACTCAAGTAGTCCATTGATTTCATGCATAAACTCATGTGATCATATTATAGGTCATGGGGGTGAAGTCTTTTCACAATAAGGCCATATACAACCCAACATACATAATAGCTTCCTTATTAAAGTGTTAACCCCCTTAGTTTATTCATTTTAGCCTTTACTCTTAAAGCCCTAGGATTCATCTTCATGTTACAAGCCTTACTCTCAAACAATACCTCACATGTTCATCATGTATACCTATTTCTCAAGGTAACCTAACCACATGACTCATTCTTGATCAATTATAGTCATACAGGGACATATAAACTCAATCTCAATATTACATAACCATGATCCCTCACATAAGCCCTAATCAATTAGTTCATGTCCACAAGATTTACTCATAATCTAATCATGTCTAGCTGATCTAATCTAAGGAAATTCATCAAGAAGTTCATCAATCTTAGAAGGTCACATCTAAACCCTCAATTTGCCTCTTTCAAGAAAAAACCCTAGACTATATCAATTTCATCATACGATCTTAGTTTAATAAAGGATACATGTTTATTATACTAGAGTCATGTAATTACACCAAGAATAACCATTAATCACATAATTGGGCCAATATTCAACAATTCCCACATCATGAAGTCAATTTAGTAAAGTGGGGGAAATCACGGGTCCAAGGGGAGTTTTCATCATAAAAAAACAATACTACATCAAATCAATCTTAATTCATCATAATCAAACATAATAAACCATAATTAATTAATTGAAAATGTTTTGGAAGGAGACCCATGTCATAGATTCAAATCCCTAGGTTTGGGGAAATTGGGAACTTAAAATCATCTTTTGAAAGGGCTCCTTGAATGAAACTTAATTAAGGATGAAGAATCCCATACCTTAGGTGTAGAATCCAACCAAATTCGTATTTAAAATCTCCCTTCTTCAAGTTCTAACTTGATTTCTTTCTTTGTTCTTCAATGGAGTCTTAGAGAGAGAAATATTGGAGAGGAGGGGTGGTTATAATTTAGGGTCTTGATATAGAATGAGTTAATAGGGTGTTTTATGTCTTAAAATACTTTTTATATATATGTATAAATACTATATTAAACAACCCCTAGTTAAAACAACTTAAAAACGAATTACCTAAATGAACCCTTGATTTGGCCGACTTTAGGGCAGATTGTAGTGATGACTTACGGCCACAACCTACGGGGTGTAGGTCAGCTCACGTCCCGTACTGGTTGGGTGTAGGTCGAACCTGCAATTCCCTTGGTTGCCCCTTGACCCACGAACCACTCCCACGGAGCGTGGACCACCCTACGGGGCGTAGGTCCCCTCCGTGGGTCACACATTTTGGGCAGAATTTTGGAACTTAGGTAGCCTTGGGGTTTAGACTTTAGGGTCCTCCTCAAGGACCCTTGGTTGGTCATTGGAGGGTCTTACGTTGACGTCTAATCCCTATACCCCTCAACTTAAACTTGGGAAGTCATTTTACACTCCTAAACCCCACATCAAACTCATCAACATATTCGTGAGGCTCTAGTTCAACCTACTAGTTTTTTGGGTCGATACATTATCTCCCCCTTAGGGACATTCGTCCTCGAATGATACCTTAAACACTTACGGAAATAAAGACTAAAGACTAGTAGCCCATCATGCATGAAAAATTTCAATGCACATAAACAAGGAGGAATCATCACTCTATTTCAATGTACTCAATGCAACACAAAGAAGTACGAACTACGTCTAACAACCCATTTATGCATGAGATTCTCATAACTAGTCATGTTCAAGGAGGAATTACCATCTCCTAGTCATAATATGCTCAACATCCTCTCATGGAGCTCATATGCAGTTACTTCTCAAAACAAAGCATTTTATTCAAGGAGGAATTCCTCAACTCCTAATTAAAACATGCTCATATATTCTTCTCATGAAGTACAATACGCAACTCTTATTCAACACACTACAACATGAGGAAAACAATTCACTTGAACTCATTTTCTTTCAAAACACAAGTTTTCATGAACATGAATCATATAAGGAAGTCATGGCAACATATAAGCACATAATGTTAGCTAGGCACACCTTTCCCCCTTAGGAGTGAGCCTATACAAAAAATTCTACACATCATCGATCACATAATCATAAGAGGAATAACATTTTTCCACTAAAAGCAAGCTCAACACAACAATATAGAGCAAATATGCCATTTCATCAAAAGTTTTGCAAAGCATGTTCATCAAATCGTCCCATGAGGTCAAATATGACATCCCATGAATGCACAACAATATAAGGAACCTGTAAATCATGAAAAATCCATTTTATACAAAATAAGAATCTTTCAAAAACATGCATAACATAAGGAGAACATGGAAATTTCTAAAACACTTATGACTCCTAGACATAAAACAAGCCCAAAAAGGAACTCTTGGTCTCAAGCTTGAATAGGAATAGAAGGAATGGATGAGGATATCGGGACTCTCAATCAATTTTGCTATCTAAGCACCTGATCTCCCCCTTGGGAGTGATCCCCTTTTTACTAAAACCTCAAATACTACTCCTTTCAAACAAACCCAAAGCATCACCAAGACTCATTATAACCTTACCGCGTTCTAAAGCCAATAGAGGTCTAATGACCATGCATCCAAAACCTACCAACGTTAACAAGAGTAACTCTAAGGGACAAGAGAATCATGGGACACATAGGACATCCAAGACTCCACAATCATGAAACGAGTTAAGGAGAATTTATCTTCTTGAACTAAAGGAGGAATAGAAGGGAACATAAAGATATTGGGACATCTAATTGGCCCTTGGCCTCCCAAATAGCATTCTCAACTAAAATACCACTCCTCAACATTCCCATGGAAGCACTTCCTTACTCTTCTATATCTTCACTTGCCAGTCTAAGATCCCAATTGGTACTTCAAAAGTAGAGAGGTTCCCATTTAAGCACTCTTTCTCACAAGTAACCTTACCAACACTACTCAAAGTCTCATATGAGCCTACCTAACTGGGGCTAAACCTTTCAAGCTAACTACATATATTAAGGTGAGAATTTTAAGCCAATCCAAATCATGGACATCTAGAACACCCAACTTTTCATATCCATCACACAAGGTGATTCTAAACAATGGAGAATTACACTTCTAGCCCCTTCAAGGAGTCTACTCACGCAACATCTCTAGGCATCACTTAAACACCACTATTCATCAAATCCTACAATACATCATAAAACTCATTATGGCTAAGTTGGGCTCTACCAACAAACACATATAACCACAATTAAACCCATGTATACTAAGGACAACATAGGCTCATCATGTCCAATTTATTAAGTCACAAAAGACAAGTACTACCAGAATAGAAGTAAGTATAAAACACATATCGGGAGCAACGTTAGGAGGACACTCTTGTTCACCTCTAGCTTGAAGAGCATCAGACCTAATTTTCTTCCTTTCTCTTCCCCTAGCTTTGAGTATCGAGCAATATCTCATTTTGTGGTCACTCCCACCACAACCATAACAACCCTTTGTGCTGGCTAGACACTTACCATCATGTTTCTTTCCACACCTAGCACAAGTAGGCCTAATCACATAAGATCCACTACCACTCACTCTTTCAGATTTTGGGGTAGACACCCACTTTTGGTTGAACTTAGGGGGAATCTTGGAAGAGCTTTGACCATAAGATTTTTCTTGAGAGGAGTTATCATTATCAAATCTATACCTATTTGTTCCTCTATACCTCTCTTCAGTTTCTCCATTTCAAACCATTAAGCATGGATCACAAGACAATCAATATTCATATCACTCCTAAGCATAACCATACTATATTCTTTTGCTATCCAGTCGGATACCCCCGACACAAACTTACTCATCTTCATCCTATGGTTGGCCACTATGGATAAAGCATATCTTGAAAACTTAGTGAACACCCGAGCATACTCCTTAACACTCATCCTACCATTGCGTAGGTTAATAAACTCAAGTATCTTATCCTCTCTCATTTCTTAAGGGAAAAACCTATCAATGAACCCATTCTTAAATATTTCCCATTCCATGGGGCCCGCTTCTACCGGCCTCGCTCCTTTCCATTGACTAAACCACATTAGAGATACATCCTTTAATTTGCAAGCGGTCCATTCTGCCTTCTCTAACGGGGTTACTCCTACAAGGTTGAACACCCTAGAGATTTCATCTATAAACTCTAGAGGATCTTCCTATATCATTTACCTATAGAATTCCGAAATTTCTATCCCAAGTTGAGTCAACAATAGAAAACCATACCTAATCTTCTCATTAGACACATAATCCGTTATAGGGACAATTGGAGCTTAGTGAGGGACCTCTTGCTCTATATTGTCTTCCTCATTTCTTTCAACATGAGCCCTTGAAGTAGTCATATCCTGAAAACCATAGGGCACACATTAGGAGAAAGACCTAATCAAGATAAAATCTAGGGCACGACTTACAGAATGAAGAAATAAAGTTTTCCTAACATATGATAGCCTCTTACTCAAAAAGGTGGTGTGATTCACATATATGAACAAGACTCTACTAGACGTGATTTGAAACATCCTAAAACCATCCCCAAATTATGTGTTATGATACCATATTTGACACAACCCAGGGGTACCCCTAGACGCAACACGGCGTACTCAACCCCGAAGGTGTCTCATACAAGCCTCATAGCATATCTTGAACATAAGAGCATAAGAAAATAGTGCAGAATTTAACACTTATCTTTAGAATGGAAGTCGTTTATAAAATGAGAGAGAATCTATAATACTATGTCTCAAACCATCTATAATACTTGTAATAAAACTCTTGAATACAATCTTAGGGACATAGCCCTTACATAAGTCAAAAACGTAAAATAAAGACATAAAGGACATATGGTAAAGCCCATGAATACTATGAGGACTCACCAATCTTCTTCTTCTTGATCTACTATGGACCTAGCCATGAGAATGGAATCCAATATCTCCAAACCCTACACTTATAGAAAATGTAGAAATATGGGTTAGTACAAAATGTACTAAGTATGGAAGCCATGCATAAAAATCCTTAAAACATGCATAAAAGGGATATCTTATTTGAAACCATGCTATATGCCACTTTTGAACATCATCTTTGAAATAGTTGGAGAATGTAGCTCATAAGACAAACCATGCACAATTCGTCATAACATAAAATATTTCATCATAATCACAAGCATAGTCTCCAACACCACATAATGCATACTCCAATCTTCACAAGACATATTTCACATACATAATTACATACCAAGATCATATAATCATTATGGTACTATCACATAAGCAACCCTAAGTCATACTTGTGCAATGCATAGATAGGACCCCATGATCCTATCTACACTAAGTATCACTTCTAGGCCACCATGATCATGCATAACATACCTTGACCTTATTCATAGCCAATACTCATAGACAATGAGACATTCATGTTCATATCTTGTAATAATTAAAGTCCCTCATAGACACAATCCATATCATGCATACATAAGTTCATATATCTACATAGCATAAAGAAACCACACCACAACCCCCTTATAAGTCTACTTGTGAAATGTATAAGTGAGGTCCCATACCCCCACTCACACTAAGTAAAGCTCATTAAGAACTCATAAGTATAGTCCATGTTCAGATTCATGTTCATGTTCATAATTCATAATAAAGCATGCATTAATTCATAATCATCATGTCATAAGGGAAACCTACCATGCCCACTCTCAAAGCCTACTTGTGCAATGCATGAATGAAGTCACATACCCTCATTCATACTAAGTAGAACCTCTTGAGGAACCATAGTAAATAACCTATGTTTTTGTTCTTGTTCATGTTACTTGTTCATGTCACTTTTTCATGTCATGGTTCATGTTCTCGTCATGTAGGGAAATAGCCTTAACCAATATAGACCATGTGAGCTTACATAGAATCCGGTGTCATGCCCCACACCGGAACGAGGTGTCCTACTTGCCTAAGGTAGAACTAAGATGTTTAGCTTTTACGTGTATCCACTAGCTAAGAACCTATGTGGGCACATAGTTAAGGGATAGGTATATTGCTTCTAGAAAATCCACCGATTGCATTGAGGGGAAAGCTTCTATCTCATGAGACCTCTTCTAGAAACCCGGCCTCAACTAACGGAAGAGCTTCCATCTTATTGTCAATACCACTCGGTTCTTAGCATAATTCTCACGGAATACTTATTAAGTCTTACTTAATTCATGTCTCATGGAAGGATGTCCTTGAAAACTAATCCAAGTTAGTTCATTAGGATAGCTCCTATTCATAGATTCAATTAGGTGAGAATAGCCTTTCAACCTAATAATCCTTTTTATGTGAGAAAACCTTTAACATCATGGTTGTAAGTGTTTCATGAGAATAACCTTTCACCAACACAAAAACACAATGAACATTGGCACTTTACTCTCAAATCACCCTTAAAGCATTTACATATGTTTCATTAGATCATGCATAAACTCACACTTTGACCTTTCAAGATTAAAAGCTACTTTCAATCCCCAAATCTATAATTCATGCATTAGATACGGATTTCATCATAAACTTCATGTAATTCTATACTTCATGATTTAGATAATAAATCTCCTCTTCATACTCAACAACCCACATTATGAGATCACAAATTTGAAAAAATGGGGGTTCTCATGGGTTCATAGGGATAACATCATGAAAGCATTATAAACCATCAATTCATGCATATTTAGACATAATTAAACCATTATGATCAATGATCAAAAGAACTCATGGTGAATGAAGAAAACCCTAGCTAATTGGGAAATTCTACCATTTGAAATAAGGAAATTGGGGGACTCCATAGGTCAAAGGAACCCATGGATGAAAGCTATCATATCTCAAGTCCAATTGCCTATCTTCATTGGAGAATTTATATCCTTAGATTCAAACCCTAGTTGAATCTTCTTCTTCTTCTTCAAGTTCTACAAAGAGAATATTTGAGAGGAGGTTTTGATTTTTCTTTTGGGATTTGGAATAATGAATTAAATAGAGTGAATTTGGGGTTAAAACGTCTTCTATAGGGGTTTTAAATGAATGTAAAACGACACCACTTTATTTTAATTATAATCGGAAAAGACCCTTAAGCCCATAAACTTAAGCATCCGGCCACGAACCATAGACCCCAACCGATGGACCGTCGAATGACCTACGGTCCATCCTGGTGGGTCATGCTTTATTGTTAGAGACTTTGTCAATCGACGGAGCCTCGGACCATTGGCCGTGGACCGACCTACGGTCCGTAGGTCCCTTCCGTGGTACATGCTTGGACCTTTCCCAAGTGACCCACCGATGGACCAGTCGATGGGCCGTGGTCTGACCCACGGTCCATCCTGGTGAACCGTCGTTGGCCTCCGTGGCTAGCACCTGCAACTTCCCACATTCTGGTTTATTTCCCTCTTTTGGATACGGGGTGTTACATTATCTCCCCCTTAGGACCATTCATCCTCGAATGAGATCTTAAACTGGTTCTAAAACTGTAAGAGAGAAACTAACAACCCAACCTTATCAATGTAATGCATACAACTGAGGAGGAACTATCGACTCCAAGTTCAAACGTTCTCAAAACATCACAAGAGGGGTGAACTAACTATATCAGTCTAATATGCATGCAATGCACATAAATAAGGAGGAAACATCAACTCCAGACTCAATATACTCAAATGCAACACAAGGATGTAGGAACTACATCTAACAACCCATCATGCATGAAACTTTCAACATTTCTCATGTTCTAGGAGGAACTATCTTCTCCATGTTTTAAAGCATGCTCAAGAACATCTCATGGAGCCTATATACAATTTACTCTCAAAAAGAATATCAAAAGAACAATATTTACATTCAACCAGTATTTACTTCTATATGCTTGTATTTGCTAGTTGATTCCTGAAAATAATCAGCTCAACATTATTAAACTTAGTTACAACTCCCATAAATATTTAAAAGATGTTTCTTTATTTCTTAAAAGATGAAATAGTAATATCTAGTTATTTCAAGTTACTCAATAATTAGCTCGATACATATAAAAATCAGTAAGGTAAAAGGTTCTATAGTAACTCATTGTGCACTAGGTATTTGCTTCAAAACATTTGGAAGTGTTGTAGAATACAATGGGATAGATAGTTTACTAGTATAGAAATCCAAAGCATTATCTTTTCTCCTCAACAATTCTTATTTAAGAGCTTTGTTTAATTTACAATTATAATGAACAAGATGAAAAAATAATTCATCAGACTACAAGTTACAAACTAATATACAGCACACTGCTCTGCAACATTCAACTATGTTGTGCTGCCAACTCTTTAGAGAAAAGAAAAGTATATTCTCTTTAACCCAAACGTACAATCTTAAACTTGTCCTATTACTTGGTATTCGTAAAAGTCAATTCAATGACAAAATTCTTACCTCCTAACCCTTTCGATCTTTTGCATTTTCTAGCTCTATAATTGCTTGTGTCCCTAGCTTTGCCCCTACTCTAATTATGCAAAACACAAGATACCATAGCCGTAAAGCAACTATAACTACAACATAGTATAGTTTTGATCTTCCTCATCATTCTCCTTATCTCAAATTTTTAAATGTAAGAGTCAATTCGCATGTTATATATAAAGTGAAAAACTGAAAATGTAACTTTTCTTGGGGTCTTTGAGTTCTCTTTCCTATGAATTAGGTCCAAAAATAAATCACCTCTTCAGTTATATACGTTAAATATTTTAATACCAAACAACACAACTATTTTCATGTCAACATGTCTTCTACATTGGCCAAGTTAAAGTCTCTATAAACAAATCTATGGATGCTGGAAAATATTTTGTGCTTCCCAAATGAAAAGAGATCCCAACATAACTACTTTAGATCCGCTTTTCCTACTTAACTAAGCACCTCAGTATCGATATAAATGCATTGTGCAGCCAATAAAGTAAAAGTTTTGGCTATTTGGCAATTTCTCTAAATAATTTAAAGTTGTAACTTCTCATTTCCCTCAATATGCCAATTCTTCTACAAATTAAAATCCATCCAAAATATCCACCTCAACTTATCAAGAACTATTTGAAATCAGTTTCCATAATATATTTTTATCCTATTCATCAACCCCAAGTTCCACAAATTTCTGTTGTGTGTTACTTCTTAGCATGCACTTTCTCCTCCATAATGAAAGACACACATTTAATAACAACTCTCAATCCCATTAAGAGTTCTTTCATAAAATTTATATTTGTATACAATGACTGTTATAATTCATTTAATAGCAATGTTGATGTACACTTTCTTAACTGTCATAACAACTCTTGAGGTGAGAAAAAGGTAAGAAATTTCAAGTGTCGTTAAGTAAAATTGGAACAAACCACTCTTATGGCTAGTTGTTGGATTCTATTCCAAGTACAAACAATCATTAACTTTACAGATCTCTCAATGTAAATGCATAGCTGATTCCACAATATTCTTGCAGGAACAACTTCACCTTAATAAGAAATATTGTGCTTTGAACAAAAATGAGACAGAATAACGCTATAGAAATTAATCGAACACACTAGTTAAAAGCAAGCTCGAATACATGTCTATTGCTGCCGCATTCCGTTATTGTTTCAAGGGTTCTCAAGATCAATTATATAAGTGAAAAAATCACACTTAAATTGTATGCAGGGTATAATTTTCTGATTGATCGACCTAGCTTTTCTATTGGCTAGATCTATTTTTTTTGTCTTTGTAATACTTTTATAATCTATATTTAACCACTCAGGTGATTCCAGATTCCCAATTAACTACAACTTAGACCCATAATGATAACCACAAGTTTCTCATAGATAACAACAAAAGGAAAATAAAAATTTATACTATAGAATCTCTGGGAAAAGACTAACCCATACCTTTAAACATGAACTTCCATCATCATCACCAAAGAAATTCATGAATCGCAACTGAAAATGATATTCCACCTTAAAATGCATTTAATCAAATACCCTAATGTAAGTGGAAGCTTACCATAGTGAAATGAAGAAGTGCATTTATATGAAATTGATGATACGTAGATTTCCTTCATTTTGAGAAATTGTTGATGCAACGGTGTGCGTCTCCAAAAATACCAAGCGATTTAACAAATAACAAAGATCTATGGACTCCTATATGGAAAAAATAACTACGATCTCTTCCATGAATGGAGCTTTCAAATAGTAAATCATGGTTTAGAGAGGCTAAGTGTTTATATTAGGGTTTTAGAGAAGAAGATTTAGTGCTCGACTTTCTGATGGAAATTATTTTGTGAGGAAGCGTTCTTTGTGATGAAATAAAGTTACAGGGGTTTTGAATTTTGATTTCTTTTTATGAAGCCAAAAGTCAAATGGGACTTTTTTGTCCACTCAATTTAGATTTAGGACCAGATCTCAATTACTTTAGGACAATATTTTTTCCCTTCTCTAACTAATTAAGAATTAACCACTGGAAATAAATCTTGTCCTTATTAGTGTACTTTCAAAGACCAATTTTTTAATTCCTCTCTATATTTTGGTCCCTAAAGAGCCATTTTCTTGTAGTGTGAAGTCAAGTAGGCAACTCATAATAAATTCACAACAACATAAGGGACATCAATCATAAAAAATCATTTTCTTTCTAAACATAAGCTTTTTCGTGAACATGCATAAAGATAAGAAAATCATGGAAACACATAAATCGCAAATTACTCCTACACAAGAAAACTCAAGAGGAACTCATTACCTCAAGTCGGAATAGGGGAGGAAGGAAAAAGATGATAATATCAGGACTTCATATTGGCCTCGGCCTCCCAAGTAGCACGCTCAACTAAATGATTTATCCACAACACCTTTACGGAAGCAACTTCCTTATTCCTTAACTTCTTAACTTGCCAGTCCAAAATCTCAATCGGAACTTCCTTATAAAAGAGACTTTCATCAATTCCCAACCCTTCTAGGGAAATTATTGATGTCGGATCTCCAACATACTTCTTAAGCATAGAGACATGAAAAACCGGATGCACCGAAGCCAACTCGTTTGGCAACTCTAACACATAGGCAACTTTACCAACACGTCTCAAAATTTGAATGGGCATACATACCGGGGACTAAGCTTCCATTTCTTACCAAACCTCATCACTCCCTTCATAGGTGAGATTTTCAAGTAAACCCAATCATGAACATCAAACTCGAGATCCCTTCTTCTAACATCGACATATGACTTTTGGTGACTTCAAGTCATTCTCAACCTCTCTCTTATGAGCCTAACTTACTCAATGGCTTCATAAACTAGATGGGGACCTATCAACATCAAACCGGAACTTCCTCATATGAAAGGTTCTCCTTTACCTCCAAACCCTCTAAAGGAACTATAGATGTTTGATCTCCAACACACTTTTCAACATAGAGACATGGAGAATCGGATGAACCGATGCAAGCTCATTTGGCAAATCAAGCTCATAAGCAACCTTACCAACACATCTCAAAATGTCATTTGGGCTTACAAAATGGGGACTAAGGTTCCCTTTCTTACCAAACCTCATCACATCCTTCATGGGTGAGAATTCAAGTAAACCCAATCATGAACATTAAACTCAAGATCCCTTCTTCTAACATCGTCATATGATTTTTGTTAGCTTTGGGTCGTTCCCAACCTCTCTCTAATGAGTCAAACCTTTTCTATAGCCTTATGAACCAATTCAGGACCTATTAGGGAAACATAACCCATCTCAAACCAACCTATAAGGGATCTACACCTCCTACCATAAAGAGATTCAAATTGAGCAATACCTATACTTGAGTGGTAGCTATTATTATAGGCAAATTAAATCAATGACAAATGGTCATCCCAATTACTCTTAAAATTAATCACACAAGCTCTCAACATATATTCCAAAGTTTGGATTGTACTCTCCACTTGCCCATCGATTTGGGGATGAAAATTCATGATAAGCTTAACTTTAGTACCAAGACCATTGTTGAATGACTTCCAAAATTGAGAAGTGAGTTGGTTACCACGATCGGAAATAATGGACAAAGGTACTCCATGTAACTTTACCATTTATCTCAAGTATGTCTTTTCATAGTCCTCTACCAAATAAGAAACTTTAACGGGAAAGAAATGAGCTGATTTTGTCATGAAATCCACTATCGCCCAAATCGAATCATGGTGTCACCGCGTGCAAGTTAAACCAACTATAAAGTCCATATTCAAGTGATCCCACTTCCAAGTAGGAATGCTAATGTCTTGAGATAAACCTCCATATTTCTGTGCCCAACCTTCACTTGTTGGAAATTTAGACACTTAGCCACATATTCTGCAATATTCTTCCTTTATCACATTCCACCATTAGACCTCCCACAAATCACGGTACATCTTAGTGGCTCCCAGGTGAATGGAATACCGAGAACTATGGGCTTCTATTCGGCTCACCGGACACTGGAGTAGGATCCTCACTCCTTGGTGTTGGTACTAATTCCGAGCTAGTGGCCTCATCAGACGAGGTTGCTTGTTCATTCTGGCCGGACCCTGTGGCTGACTTGGCATTGGACCCTGAAGCATAGGCAAACTCGGACCCTGAAGCTTGGCTAGACTCAGAGCCAGAAGCCTGGGCAGACTCGGAGCCAGACGTAGACCTAGTAGCTGAACTGGAAGCAGCCCCAGTTGGTGACCCGATAGTGTGTGTTCCTCATAAGACTGGGAGACAGTGACTACGTCGGGAATCACTTTCCGGGGGTGCCTCGGGTGGCTAGGGGTGTAGTGGGAGAAGTCCTTGTGTTGGGAGGAACGTATGCTGGATTTTTTTTCCTGTATCTGTGTCCTCATTGATTAACCTGAAGCTAGGGAAACAAATTTTGACTTGCCCTTATTTGAGTAGATGACAAGCCTCTTGGGTGCCATCATACCTGTGGAAGTGATATTAGTGCCAAAATAACTATAAACATACTCAAAATATAAAAAAATATTTTTTAGAATAAAAACGAACAGTAACAAAGACCAAAAAAAATTCAGACAGTGGCTACAGTGATGATCTACGGTCTGTGGAACCCTTCCATGGATCAGAGGACCAACAATATTGGTCGCAGACGGAAACCACGGATGTACAGAATGGTCCGTAGATTGATCTACGGACCGTAGTCCACATCCGTGGTTTCACACTTGGTGAAATGTTTTAGGTGTATCCAACCACGGACCTAATCTACGGTCCATAGATTTATCTACAATCCGTACACGGGGTTTCGTGGATGGGATCTGTGCCAACTTTCATGCATGGTTAAATTTCTAGCCCACCCATTTGAGCATTTTCAACAACATCCTACTCTAACCATGCATTTCAACATTTAATCATGCTAGTTTGTCATTCTCAAGATTCCGACTAAACATTGTAACAAGTATTAAAGACAAACTTTGGAACCCTAAGTTGAAACATACATTTAGACTCAAAATCTCATACGACAAGGCAACACAATCACTATCTATCGTTCCAAGGGTATTGTAACTTCCAATTTTATCATGCAATTTCATCTAACAAATACCCAAGGTTGAGATCCGACTCCCGACTTTCTATATTCAATCTATGAACCGAAATTCAAAGTGAGGGGAAAGTCTATTACCTTACAATCAATGAGGAGTGGGGTGATTGTGTGATGACACTAAGCTTTGCAAGACCAAATAAGTACCTCTTCATTACTAACCCGAACACCGGACCGTGTGGAAATTAATGTTTTGGGGAGGAAAGGGAATTTGGGAGTTTGGGGAAAAGGAAGGAAAGATTAAATGGGGAGTGATGGAGTGATTTAAGGAACCAATTTAAGGAGTTTGGGAGGTTATGAAACGGTTTGGAAGTAAATGGAGGGAAGTGGAATGATTTAAAATTTGGGGATTTTAAATAGGAGGGGTCGAGGTCGGGTCAGGCAGCATTAGGGTTTGGACCCACGAGACCCCGTCTACGGTCCGTGGGTCGATCTACGGTCCGTAGATTGGGACCGTAAATCATTTTTACACTTGGATAAGTTTAGGGACTTACCTGGGATCTACGGACACCATCCACGGTCCGTGGATGGATCGACGGACCGTCGATGGGGTTCGTAGACCTCTGCACTAGACCATTTTCTGCAGAAATTTCATAGCGTACCTGCACATGTAGCAACCATTAGGCTATTCTTTTTTCTTTTTTTTTATATTTTCTGGACACTTTTTAGACACGGACCCTATGCTAATTCTGGCCATCACCTATCTAAATTAATACAGAGAACTGCTAGATAGAAAACAAAAACCTATCGTTGGCTAGATTGTACATCTTGGGTTGCCTCCAAGAAGCGCTTGATTTAACGTCGCGGCACGACGTAGGCCTCTTGATTACTCAGACTTCATCAAGATGATAGGCCTCCACAACCTCTTGCACACTTTCTGTGTTTGCCAAATAGATCTTGATCCTTTTCCCGTTAACCATGAACCTTGTTTCGTCACTGTTCTCAAGCTCAACTGCTCCATGGGGAAGCACTTTTGTGAGCGAAACTGGTCCGGTCCATTTGGATTTGAGTTTGCCCGGAAACAAGCGCAACCTAGAGTTGAATAGCAACACAAGATCACCCACAACAAATTCCCGCGTTTCGATTCTTTGATCATGATACCTCTTAATCTTCTCTTTGTACTAGGCTGAACTTTCATAAGCTTTTAGGCGAAACTCATCAAGCATATTCAAGTCATTCATTCTTTGATTAGATGCGGCGCTCCAATCCAAATTTAGCTTATTCAATGCCCACAACGCCTTATGATCTAGCTTTACCGGTAAATGGAAAGATTTCCCATATACTAGTTGGTAAGGAGACATACCTATGGGAGTATTGTATGCAGTGCGATAGGCCCACAGTGCGTCATCAAGCTTCCTTGACCAATCCGTTCTTTTAGCATTCACAGTCTTCGCCAAAATCTGTTTGATCTCTCTGTTCGACACTTCAACTTGCCCACTAGTCTGCGGATGGTAAGGAGTGGCTACATTGTGGCGGACACCATATTTCTCAAGTAGCGCCTTGAACAACTTATTACAAAAGTGGGAACCTCCATTGCTGATAAGCGCTCTCGATGTACCAAATCTGGAGAAGATATTCTTTTTCAATAATGCGGTGACACATTTACCTTCATTGTTGGGGAGCGCAACTGCTTCCATCAATTTCGATACACAATCAACCGCAACAAGAATATACTTCATCCCATGTGAACTCACAAATGGACCCATAAAATCAATGCCCCATACATCAAACAACTCTATCACCAATATAGGATTCATAGGAAGCTCTTGCCTCTTTGAAATCCCTCCTTCTCTTTGGCA
>JAJOOS010020441.1:0-14713 GCA_029582725.1 Solanum chiquidenum | reverse complement strand
TAGTTAAATACAACTTCTAAAATGATAAGTGGGATGTAAAACACAATTCAAATTTGAAGTAAAACTTCAACTAGGATTTGAAATTTTCATGATCATATGTTGGTTCTCAAATAAAATAAAGAATTATTCCAAAAAAAAAAGAGCATAATTATTATGATTCAATAGAATAACGTATTTGATGCATCATTCATTCATCTCTCTAAATATATAAGTTTGGCGAAAGAAAAGTCATTTTATAACAACTTTATTTATGTTTATCATATAGAAGTATAGATTATCGTGTTCGACTATATATTTTGTCTTAACATTTAACTTCTTAAAATTATATGTGAAGGACTTCAAATTTACAAATCTGTTTTGTTCTTGAAAGTTAATTAGAACAAAAATGAGTTTAATTTGATACTTGTCATGTATAAGAATTATTGCACTATTTAATTAAACTTATCACTTGAAATAAATTAGTTTTAATCAAAATTAAATATAACATGTCTTCAAATAAATAAATAAATATCCCTAAATAGGATCATAGTCTGATCTAACCAAATTCAAAAAGACAATTATCTTTTCTTCTGATAATTTTTTATGGTGTTTTTAATTTATTTTGAAGATTCATTTTATTTTTAGTATCGTTTGTGAATAGGTAATTTTTTTTATGGGTGTAAGCAAAACAGATTATTTCATCAGTTTCAAATTAATTTATAAAAGATCATTTTTCAAATTTTAATAATATACCGCGCGAAGCGCGGTTAAGTTTACTAGTAATAATAATAATTGTTGAAATTATACAAATAAATAATTGGAACACATACTTGTTGATAATATACAAATACAAAAAAGTAATTGTATATAATTATTAAAAATATACAAATAAGGTCTAAAAAAGTAAGAAAATCCCAATAAACATTGATACGCTAAATTCATAGAATCGTATATAATATAATGTGAAATGTATTACTTATTAGAAATACAAAGCACAAAAAATGTACAAAACAAATTTTACAAATACTTCAATAATGTTGAAATTATACAAAATAATAGTTAGAAGCTAGTGACTTCTTTCAGGTCATTAACTATAACTAATTACACGAGGTATCACAGTGGGGCCTGTCTTCTGTTTGATTCTTGGGTCCGGTCGAGCCTCTTTGAAATTTCATCCCTTCCTCTCGTCTAACTCGAGTTGCCCCGTTCCTTTGACAGTTAAAAGGAATGTTATACTTGCTGATAATATACAAATATCAAAGAAATAATTATATATAATTATTGAAAATATACAAATACAAAAGAAATAATTATATATAATTATTGAAAATATACAAATAAGATCTAAGAAGGTAAAAAAAGTTGCAATAAATATTAATATGCTAAATTTATAGAATCGTATTTAACATAATGTGAAATTGTATTAATGAAAATACTAATCTAAGAAAATATACAAAATAACTTAATTTCCTTATGATTGGGAAATTAATGGGAATCATGATTTGACTCTTTTACTGTTTCAGATTTAAAGGAGCAGTAATTCATTAATGTTACCTACAAAATAAGAGTGCCATTAATGACCACTGCAACTTCCATATAGGATGTATACTACAACTTTTGTTTCTCCGTCACAAAGGAAAAATTAAGTTATCGCACATATATCACTATCATATATATTATATTTACTTTTAGTTTCAAATAATTATACATATTATCATTTTTAATATTTATATCATAAAGAGTTAAATAGAGAATTGTGTTGAGTTGGTTGTCTGAAAAAATAAAGAACTTTATATTTGGAGAGTAAAATAGAAATTAGGATTGGAGATGCTCTTAATAATTATGACCTAAACTAGTAGATTTATGTAGTTTGCCCTTTTTTAAATCTCTAAACTGCAAACCTTATAATGTACTTTCTTTTTGTTTCAATTTATTTGCCACAGTTTTATTTAGTAAAATCAAAATCAAATAAAATATAATCAATTTTTAAAATTAAAAATCAAATCTAATCAAATCACATTAAATATCAATTTTTTAAATCAATTTGATTTGATTTTTTAATCATAATCATAAACTGCCCATGCTCTAGTACTGAAAAGATGGATCGACAATCCATGCTGAATGATTATAATGGTTTCTCATTTTCCAATTTCTCTTGCATATAAATGGAAAATAAGAAGAATTTTTTTTTTAAAAAAAAACAGCTTCCCTTTTTCTTTTCTTTTTTGTCAAAAGAAAAAAAAAACTATTTATATCACTAGAGACAGCAACTTCTGCTACGCATTAATAATATCATAAAGATTTACCTAACAGAAGTTGAAATACTAAAACTAGGCACATTATTTTGTTGAGATTCCATAAAATAATATATTTGAAACTAAATCGAAAATAATTATTTTGTTGAGATTCCAAAAAATAATATATTTGAAACTAAATTGAAAAATAGTACTTTTTTATTTCAATTTATTTGTCGTAGCTTGACTTGACATGAATTACTATTATTTTTTTTAAAAACTTGTGATCTAAAACAAGTCAGAGATATTTGTGTGAGTTGTGACTATAATTTTAAAGCTACATTATTACTAGAAATGTCTTTTTTTTTACCGACTAAAAAGAAAGGTGAATCATATAAATTGAGACGGATGAAATATTTGAAGAGGGAAAATGATCAAATTTATCCTTTGATTAAATATGAAAGAAATAATGTGCGTCTATATATATATTATAATCATTATTTAAAAATTATCTAGTTATGTTTTTTTCCCCGACATTGAACATCGTGAATCACCCGCTAGAAGAGTCCCTTATAACCTGTTTTAGTCATGATTTTGGTCATAGTTGATTTAAATTTATAAATTCAATTCACTTGCAGTCACGTTAGTTAAATTGAAATGACTATGCTTGATAATTTGATCAGTTATTATTATAATATTATTTCATCATGTAACTAGGGATGTTTACGAAAAATTGAACCAAAACTAAAAATTCCGACTATGTATCATTCTAGTAGGTGTATGTGTCATTAGACTATGTAAATTTGCTCTAATCTAGTGTACGTTCACTTAGCAAAAAAATAACTCTCTTATTCTACTTAAATTTTAATCCATCACCATATATTAATACTAATTAATTCATACAATTCGAAATCACAACAGAAAAGAACAAATAACATCATTAAAAGACAAAAGATCACATAAAAATCCCAAATCTAACATTTGAATACTATTCTGGCCACAACAAAAAGAAACAAACAAGATCATTAAAAGTTAAAAATTTTTAACTATAAAATAATGTCACACCATTTAAGGAACTAACATAAAAAAAACCCAAATTTGACAAATGAATACAATTTGGGACCACAACAAAAAAAAAAACACCATTAAAAGTCAAAAACATTACCTATTAAACAATGCATTTTACACATACAAAAATAACAAACTCACATGACTTAGAACCCCACATGTACACTTTCTTCAAATCCTCTACCAACTACATTAAATAAACAGAAAAATATCAAAATTATCCTCGAACTATTCAAAATAGCTCATATATACTTTTTAATTATATTTGGGATTAAAACTATCCTTGTTATCTATGTTTTGGACCATAAATACTCTTAAAATGTTATCTTTGCCATGAGAGCTGACATGACAGTCCACCGAGGCAGTCCAACATAGCAAAAATACATTTCTTTCAATAATGGTGTTCTTCCTTATTCATCCCTATCACAAAAAA
Source organism: Solanum chiquidenum (assembly GCA_029582725.1). Taxonomy (NCBI): domain Eukaryota; kingdom Viridiplantae; phylum Streptophyta; class Magnoliopsida; order Solanales; family Solanaceae; genus Solanum; species Solanum chiquidenum. The sequence continues at coordinate 10,999 of JAJOOS010020441.1, read as the reverse complement.
GAAAATCAAATATAATTATTTCATTGTTCTTGTTTGAGTTGTTGTTCGGACTTTGAAACTCCAATTTCAAAGTGTTTTAAAGTTTGTTTGAGGTTGTGATTACGTGTTGATGGATCGACTTCATTGTTTGGGTTTTGGGGTCACAGATTCACAAAATTGATTTTTAGATTTTTAAGTTTCAAGAACTCTTTCATATATTTTTTATATTTTTTGGAGATTTCAACTCAAATCTTCAAACATCAATCTTTAAACTAAGAAATCAGTTGTTAAATGTCAATTTCCAGCTTCAATTGCAATATCCAAGCAATTTTTAGTAACATTCAATTAAATCTCTTCAAATTTTTGTACTTCAAAAATCCAACAAAAGCTAAAAAAAAATCGCCAACAAGCTTTCAAATGAGTAGCTATTTTCGAGTTTCAACACAAAAAAAATGACTTCAAGAGTTTTCAACATCTTTCGACCTTGAGAATTAAATTTTCAGCCTCAGATTCGATGACATCAAAACCCAAACAATGAACTCGATCATTCAACACACAACTATTATCTCAAACGAACTTTAGTGCACTTCGAAATTGGAATTTTAAAGTCCGAACAGTAACTAAAACAACAATGAAAGAACTATTTTTGATAAAAAAAAAATTTAAAAATGTGATAGAGATGAACAAGGAAGAAAAACATAATTGAGAGGAAAGAATTTTTTCCATATTGGACTGCCTAGGTGGACTGTTATGTCAGCACATATGACAAATATAACGTTTTAAGGATATTTGTGGTCCAAAACATAGACGACAAGGGTAGTTTTGATCTCAAACATAAATAAAGGGTATATATGAGCTATTTCGAATGGTTCAAGTGTAATTTTGACCCTTTTTCGTTAGATAAATAATGGCATGAATTAGTTTTTTCTTAAACTGTAATGACATATTTGAGCCAAACTTTTATGAATGACATAGATGAACCTTTTCTCAAAGTTCGATAACATATTTAAATCTTTTCCCTAATAATAATAACATGGTCCAATGCTATCTTCCTCAAAGTTGCACCCAATATTTGTTAAACTTTACTTGAAAAAATATAAATCTCTTCTTACCGAGAAAATTAAAAAGGTCAACCCTAACTTTTATTTTTAAAAAATAAAATAAAATTATAAATAATCTTCTATAAATATGCAGACCATCATAGTTATAATTTAATTGCATGAGATGCACTTAGTTTGCAAGATTAAGAGTCCATTTAGATTCTTCTCAGTGAAAGGTAAAGGCCCGGGTAGTAGGAGTGTTTTGTGTGCTCTCTTTATTCTGTAGATGCGCTCCTAGTCTGAGAAAAGTAGATTTTAAGTCAAAAAATAAAAAGTCAAATTTAAATGACTTTTAAGTCAAAAAATAGAAAGTAGGGGAAAATCTACTTTTATTTTTTAACTTTTTTAAAGTCTTAAAACTTATTTTAAGTTATTTTTAACCTCTCAAACACTTCTAAAAACCTATTAAGCCAATCCAAACAGGCTCTAACTACTTAGTAATGTCTAACCTTTTATTTTCTATATTGAAAAAAAGAACTCTATCTAAAAAAAATGAAATACTAAACTTGTGTGTTTTAATAATGATAATATAAAAAGTTAAGCAGAGCGGAATGGGGTGGATTTTGGTGGGTGGGAAGAACGGATTAAAATAAAATACAAATATTATGTGGGGTGAATTAAAATCTTTGATTATTTAGTTTCAACCCAGAGAACTTTACCCCGCAATTACCCTATTTAATTGGTACTTATTTTTTCCAACATAATGAGCTGGCTAAATTATGATTTTTTCTTTTCTTTTCTATTTTTTTCTTTGTCTTTTTCTTTTTTTATTCTAGAAGTGTGTTTTAATAATAATAATAATAATTAAAAAAAAAAGTTAAGCAGAGCGAAATGGGATGGATTTTGGTGGTTGGACAAAGCGGATTAAAATAACATAAAACTATTATGTGGGGTGAATTAAAATCTTTGCGAATTTAGTTTAAACTTGCTTCACTCTGCCTCGCAACTATAACGATCGGTTCCTGTTGTTATGGAAAAGCCAACGGGAAAAAATTTTGGGCCGAAATTTTTTTTCGTAGTAACTTAAAATTTCTCAACCTAGTCCAGATTTGGACGAAATCGGAGTCTATGAGGTCTAGGAAAATCTGGTAGCAATTGGGTGATCTAATTATGAATTCGATCACATGAGTAGATAGCTAAGACGTTAAGGAATCTGTATGACTTTACGGAAATTCGGGCGAGTAGAAGTCCTGAAATTAATCTTAGCGTGAACAAGTAGTTTCTGAGTGTCGTTGGTTGAAGGTGTGTTGTGAAATGGGGTTTTGGAATTATTAATTTTGTTCACTGGTTCCGTGCACGCTGCTGAGGCGGGATTTCTGCCGCCAGGGCGGGGTCGCTGTAGCTGGGTGAGTGCCGCCATGGCGGGGCAGACATGACTTAAAGTTGGAAATAAACCCCAAAAGCATTTTATTCTGTAATTTTTGAACTTGAGAGCCAAGGAATGAACCCAGGGATTTTCTTGATAGTTTTTCACCATTCTTGAGGCTAAAGGTAAGATTTTAACTCTCCGAATCTATTTTTCGATCCGTAGAACGTAATCTAATGGGTAATTATCGATGGGGAAAGGTTTTGATCTGGAAATTATGGTGAAGAAAGCCTTAATCTGGGTATGGGGATCATGAGTATGATCTAGGGTTGATAGATCGTTAGTAATTTAGGTAATTAGTTATTGTTTATTGATTCTCGTGTTATATTGATCATTTGTAGACCAAGAACAAGCGGAACGAATCCAGAAAGGGAAGAATCAAGTTTCTTAGGGGATTCAAGCTTGTTTCGAGGTAGGTGATGGTTGTGATTTCATGTTGTGTGATATATGTTTGTTCTTGCTTCACTATGATACATGTATGTATGCGAATGTTGCATTATTGATCATATTATTCGTAAATGAGGATGATTGAATAATTGTTTCCATGAAATCACGATTTACTTGTATGATTGTGAGAATATACTTGTGATTGTGATTGTGGCTTGTTGAATGGATCAGGTGTTGCGTTTCGACACACTAATTTGGATCGATTGCCACGTTTCGACATAATTATTGGATCGGTTTCCCCATTTCGACATAATCATTGGATCGGGTACCACGTTCCGGTATGCTAATAGTTTGGGTTTGGGTTCCATGAGAGGACCAATGACTTGATATAACTGTGATATTTGAGGATCGTGAAACTGTTGGTTGTTCATAAATATTGATGATATTGTATATGTTCGGTGTATGCATGTTATTGAATTATTGTATTGACTTATGTATGTTGCACTTAGTAGGATATCCGTGTGTTCCTAACAGTACATTGTGGTTGCGTACTGATACTGCACTTGCTCTTTCTTTGTTGAGTACATGGCATCTTCAGGTGGTTATTGACAGACCTCGCTTAGAAGATCAGTGATCGTTCGAATTCAAGGATGAGCCAGTTCTTTCGGGATGCCATGAGTTCTCTTTCTGTTTAAGTCCATATTTCAGACTTAGACTTTCTAGTTAGTTGTTAGTACATTAGTTTGGGGTTGTAACCCTTCTTGTTTAGATTTATGGATCTTGTTAGAATTTTGGTACATTGACTTTCAGGTTCTAGGTGTTACTTCCGCATTTGTTTAGTTGTTAGACTATTGATTTGGATTTATGGGAACTCCCTAATTCTTTCTTTAGCATTTAACTTGCTTTCGTAACTTAAATGCTTTAGTATTTTGATTAAGTTGGTTAGCTAATTAGTATGAATGGTTCTCCCACCGGAGGGTTAGTGTGGGTGTCAATCACGATGGTCTGGGTCGTGAGAAAGTTGGTATCAGAGCCTAGGTTCGTTGATCTCGATGTACCAAAATGAGTCTAGTAGAGTCTTGCGGAACGGTACGGAGACGTCTATACATTTCTTGAAGAGGCTATAAGACTTTAGGAAATCTCTCTACTTTCTTTTGTCTCCTTTCGTGCTATAACTTGATTCCAATTGGTATTTGGCGATTCAAATTGGTATCTAATGTCCTTCACTCTTCTGTCCGCAGATGGTTAATATTAGATTCAACAGTGTCAGGCCCATAGCTCTCGTCAATGCTCCAGCTGAGGAATCTGCAGCGAGAGGTCGCAGTCGAGGTAGGGTTAGAGAAAGAGGTAGAGGTAGAGTCTGAGGAAGGGCAACATCTATTAGGGATAGAGCACCGGTTGGAGATGCTCCCAAAAATGAGGCCCCTCCTGCTTATCATGAAGAGGTAGGGATGAGGAGAATGTTGGACAAGAGAAAGAGGTGCAGGCTGAGACTACATGTATTCCTCCTTTGGACCCAGTGTTAGCTCAGCAGATCATGTCATTCTTGAAAGGGTTGGTTGGTCCTGGAGTGCTTACCTCTGTTCAAGCAACTCAAGCTCATGACAATCCCCTTGATGCTATCACTGCGCCCAATGTGGGTGGAACTGGAGGTAATGATGCTTTCTTCCATCCTTTATTGGGTCCTGTTATGATTGGTAATGAGCATGAGATGCTGACTAAGTTCTTGAAGTTAAAACCGCATGTGTTCCTTGGTTCTGAGAGTGAGGGTGCATATGAGTTCATCCTAGATTGCTATGAGAGGCTTCATAAGTTGGGAATTGTCCATCAACATGGGGTTGAGTTTGTGACTTTTCAACTTCAAGGTGAGGTTAAGCAGTGGTGGAGAGCTTATGTGGAATGCAGATCTTCAGTTTTACCTCCACTTACTTGGACCCAATTTCATGCTCTATTTTTAGAGAAATATGTGCCTAGGACTTTGAGAGATCGCAAAAAGGATGAGTTCATGGCTTTGGACAAGGCATGGAACTTCGCCTCATAGGCAGCTACAGTCATACCACCTTACTCCAAGGCCATGAACTCATCCTTCTTGCGATCCCTCAAAGTTTGAGGCACATAATTCTCCAGAAACAATGCATGGAACTGCGTCCAAGTGAGTGGGGGTAAGACTGGCGATCTGCATTTCACATAGGCCCTCCACCACTGCTTAGCCTCACCTTGAAGCTGGAAGGTCACGAACTCTACTCCATGTTGGTGTACAATGCCTAACTTGTGAAGCCTCTCATAATAATCCAGAATAAACTCATAGGCATCCTCACTCTCAGAAACATGGAACACAGGCAACTTCAGCTTCAAAAACTTAGTCAACATCTCATGCTCAATACCAGTCATCACAGGACATAATAGGGGACAGAAGAAGGCATCAATGCCTAATGCTTCATCCACCCTGGAACAGTAGCAACAATAGGGCGATTGACCGGAGGTTCAGCCGCTTGCACCATGGGAAGGACTCCAGGGCCAACCAACCTCTTCAGAAAAGTCATGATCTGCTGAGCTAACACTGGGTCTAAGGGAGGAATGTAGGTATTCTTAGCCTGTGCATCCTCCTCTGGTCCAACATTCTCCTCGTCTTTGATCTCTACATTCTCTTCCACCTCTTATTGGGTTGCAGGAGGGGCCTCTTCCCTGAGAACATTATCAACTGGGGCTCCACACCTTGTGGGTGCTACCCTTCCTCGACCTCTACCCCTTCCTCTCCCTCTACCCCTGACTCAGCCATGGCCTCGTGCTGCGAGCTCCTCTATTAGCTCATAAATGGGAGATACGGGCTTGACGCCGTTGTATCTTGTGTTAACCATCTGAGGACCGAAGAGTGAAAATGATTAGATACCAATTTGGATTACCAGATACCAATTGGAATCAAGTCGTAGCACGAAAGGAGAAGAAGATAGAGAAATTTCCTAAAGTCATGTAGCCTCTCGAAGAAAAGTATAAACGTCTCTGCACCGTTCCGTAAGAATCTACTAGAATCGTTTTGGTACAATGAGATCAATGAACGTAAGACTCTGATACCAACTTTGTCACGATCCAGACCGTCGTGATTGGCACCCACACTAACCCTCCGTTGGGAGAACCACTACTACAACCCGACTAAGCAACTTAAGAAAACTAAATCATTTAAAGATACGGAAGCAGGTTTAAATAATGAATTACATAAGGAGTTCCCATAAACTCCAAAAGTTTGATAAAATAACTAAGCATGACCCTCGCGGAAATTCAACCCCTAGAATATGAAAGTCGTTGTACCAAAACTTTACTAACCAACAAGTCTAAGAAAAAAGGGTGCAACCCCAAAACTAAACATAAGTAAAAGTCTAAATATATAGTCTGAGTCCGAAAAGAATGGACTAAACTAATGATGGATCCATGGAAGCCTGAAAGAACTGGTTCACCCTCGAATTCGGTCTCGGTCAATGATCTCATAACTGAGGTCTGTCTATAGCCTCCTGAAGATGCCATATACTCAATAAAGAAAAAGCAAGTGCAGTATTAGTACACGAAACTATGATGTACTGGTAAGATCATGTGGCTACTCCAATCAGCAAAATATAAGCAAGTAATTACAACACATTAAACACACATATACATAACGCATAATTCAATTATCATTTTAGGAGCAATAAAAAATTCCCCAATATCAATAATAGGTAGATATGAATGTAATAATCACAAGTGGTCCTCTCATGGAACCCACATCCAAATTGTTAGTGTGTCGGAATGTGACACCTGATCCAATATATATGTATGTGTCAGAACGTGACACTCGGTCTAATATATGTGTCAAAATGTGACACATGGTCTAATATATATGTCGGAATGTGACACCCAGTCCAATGTATGTACCAAAATATGACACTCGATCCAATCAGCACAACCACAATCACAATTACACCCATAATAAAAGTACACATAGTCACACAGTCAAGTAAAACGTTCATGGCATGTAATTGTTCATACTTAACTATTTCTTTAGATTCGTTCATGTTTCCCTATTCACATATATGCATGCATACAATGGAGCAATTAACAAGCATATATAACACAACAGAAAGTCGAACCATCACCTACCTCGAAACCAAGCCTGAATTCTCCTAACACACTTGAGCCTTCCCTTTAAGGAGTGTTTCAGCTTGTTCTTGGTCTAAAGCTAATAATTAATGCAATGATTAATAAACAAGACCTAATTTACCCAAATTATATCAAAATATCAACCCAAGACCAAATCCATTATCCTAATGTTCAACTAGGGTTTTTCCCACCATTAACTTCAGGCCAAAACCCTCCCCCAACGATGGTTTACAAGGATTCTAGGTTCTAAGAATCGAAATACGGATTAGGAGAGTAATTAACTTACCTTTAGCGCGAGAATTCATGGGAAATCTTATAAGAAACTTCCCTGGGTCGTCCCTTAGCTCTTAAGAATGAAGTTTTGCAGAAAATAATGATTTTAGGGTTTTCCCTAATTTAAGTCACGACTGTCTCGCCACGGCGGGACCCATCCCACCACAACGGCCCCGCCCTGGCGGTATTAATTCCGACTCAGCGGCTTGCACTGAAACAGAAACTTGAAATTTGAGTTCCAAGCTCCCATTTCACAACACACCTTCAAACCTGGACGTTTTAAAACTACCTTTTCATGCCAAGATCAGTTTCAGGAGTTCTGCTTGCTCGAATTTGATTCCGTAAAGCCATGCAGGCTTCTTAACGTCTTGGTTATCCACTCACGCTATCAAACTCATAATTATATCCCTCATCCATTACCAGATTGCCCTATACCTTGTCTGACTCAGATTTCATCCAAGTCTAGCCTAGGCTAGAAATTTCCAAGTTACTACTCAAAAAAATTCTGATCCAAATTCCTTCCCCATTGACTTTTCCATAACGATGGGAAAAGGTCGTTACAGCAATACTAGTTGTCCCCCCTCCCCTTTTCATGTTAAGAAATACCTCTCATAATCTGTTGCATTGTACCATATATTTTTTAAGACAAAGTAGTAGAAAAATAAGTTGAGCTAATATTGACTTCACTGGGAGGAGTGCGCTGAGGCTTTTAGCCAAACCAACTACGTTAAAGAAACAGAAGAAGGTAACCTAATTGATATGTTAATAGAAATCATTTCATAATCATGACATCAATTTGAAGCTACAATTTTTGAGATACTGTCTTCTCACAAGTTTCGCCTTAATCAAATTCATCTATATGTAATTAAGTTTTCTTTATACATGATTACTTTATCTTATGTGACTCCTTTATATAGTTGTAGAGTTGAGAATTTGTCCTGGACAATTTTTAGAGCCTCATTTTGAGATACATATCTCTAAAGAAAGATCAAACCTCCAAAATATTTGTAACACCCCATAGAACCTAGTTAGACCTAGCAATTGTTTGATGGAATCTAGTAGGGCGAACTAGAGCCTCACATGTTAGTTTATAGTTGGACACTTGTTTAAATGATGAATAATGGATTTTGAAATTAGTTTGGTGATTTTAGAGGTCAAACGTCAAGAAACGATTATAACACTCGGAAACTAGTAAGTTGAACTAGTGAGATAAACTAGTGTGTTGTAGGGTCTTGTAGTGAACTTTTGGAGTGTTGTATAAGGGTTTAAATGAAGATAAACATTCCTTATACTTAGATGGACAAAATTAAGGGTTAAACGTCCAGGTACGACCCCCCCAAGGACCACCCTAGGGGCCAAAAGTTATAAAAAATAGCTTGACTTACGGAGGCAAGTGACGCCCCGTAAGTCAAACGATGCCCCGTAAGTATGCTCCGTAGGTCAGGACTTAGTCTAGGGAGCCATAGCTCCCATGACCAAGTCCCAGACCCAAATGACGAAGGCACAGAATGGCCCGTTACTCTACCTACGGTTCGTAGGTGGAGGTCTCGTAGGTCTTCATAGTTTTCAGCTTTTAGTTTTAAGTGAGGAGTTGAGTGTTAGTTTAGTAATTAGTTTAGGGGTTAGGAGGGTTGATTAAGTAGTTAATTTACCTCCTATAAATAGTTAATAGACCCTAAACTAATCACTTTTTACCCTTACATCTAAAGACCCCTAAAATCCTCTCCAAAAATAATCTCTCTAGAATTGAAGATGAAGAGGAATAAGAGAAAAGGGCAGTGGCTTAGGGAAATTTTCTCCATGGATTCAAGCTTAGTGTAAGGCTGTGATTGAAGGTATGTAAAGCTTTTCATCTATGGGTTCTTCCACCCATAGAGTCCCCTAGAAATCCCCAAGGTTTTGTGAAGAGAAAACCCCAATCTAAGCTAGGGTTACTTCCAAAGCATGGGTTTTAGGTGGGTATGATTCCAAATGGTTGGATACTACTCCTGTATGATTAATTTAGTGTTGATTCATGATAGTATGAGAATTTTATGTGATTTCCTTGATTTAACCCTAATTTTCGAGATATGTGGGTTCATGCTTTTGAATGAGAAATTGATGATTCTTGCTAAATTCTCTTGAGTTGTTATCATGAATAGAACTTATCCAAGAATAGAAATATTAAATCATGAGTTAAACTAGATGTATTCATATATGATAGAATATGATTTGAAATGATAAGAATTGGGACTTGTGATGAATTATGCTTAGAATTGACTATGACTAAGGCTTAGGGCTAATGTGTCTTGTGATCTAGAATAGTATGATGAGTGTGGGGTAAAGTTTGAATGTAGGGCTTGAACTCATAATGTTGATCACTGGGGCTGAAATAGTTATTCTAATATGATGAGATAACTTGCATATATGTAGAATGTGAAAGGTTAATCACCTTAAATGAATCATGCTTGTTAAATTGGAATAGCTTGAGGTTGAGTCTTATGATTCCTCCATGGATAGTTGAATTATGTAGCTTGGGATGGTAGATCTCATGGTAGCTTGGGATTGAGGAATTAAGCTCTCATAAGGTTAGCTTGAACTTGCATTGGTTAGATGTTTTTCATGGTAGCTTGCATTAGCATAAGCGTGGTAGCCTAGGATTGAGGATCTATGCTCTCATATGGGTAGCTTGAACTAGCATGGTTAGAATTTTCTTCATGGTAGCTTGATTTAGTTAGGCCAAGACCATTTCATGGTAACTTAGTATTGAGACTCCATACTCTCCTAAGGATAGCTTAGGGTTGAGGATTCATACTCCCCTAAGGATAGCTTGCATCTTATTGAATTGTTGCATGGTGGCTAAGTTGGTATACTTGTATCCTTCCTTTGATAGCTTGGATTGTATGATATGATATTTTCCATGGTAGGAGATGTTGACACCCAATTTTGACCCTCCCCGATAATAATTAATTTCCGAGTTTCTTAATTTTTCTATCAATTTAGAATAATTAGCTTTATATAATATAAATTAGTTTCAAGGTTATTTTAAGTAATTTCGATCGATCTTTATAGTATTTTGAATAATAACTATATTTTGTATAATTATATATGTATTTACTATGTCTTACAAATATTTCGGAAATCGTAGCAAAAGAGTTCTACATTGATTAAAATAAGCATTTTATTAATTTAGTGTTCATTTGGACTATAGTTTAATGAATTAATTAGTTTGTATTTAAATTAATTATTTTATAAGTACGTTAATTATTCTGTTTCGTTAAGATTAAGAAGCTTGTTAACTAATTAATATTAACTCGTCTTATCTAGATTTTAGCCGAATTTGCAAATTAGTGAGGCAAGTTGGCTATCTTCTTTTTAATCTAAGTTGATCAAATCCTAAAATCGGTCATCTTTAACCAATATTTAGCAATAAAAAATCAGCCCATTTTTCAGCAGCCCATTATTTTCCATTTCCCTTAATTCCCAGCCCATTCTTTCAACTAAACCAACCCAATTTCCCCCAATTCTTTTTCCCCTTTCTCTTCCAGCCCAACTACCCTTGACCCGACCCACTTTCAATCCTAAAGAAGACCCAATACATTCAGCATACATACAACAGCAGTACCAAACGACTAAGTCCCCTATATGTCTTCTTCTTCGCGTGCAAATGAGCAGCGACTCAGTACTGTTCCAGCAGATAAAGCACGCGGTTCCGTCCTTGGGGCCGCGAGATCGAGACACGTTGCATCCCAAGGACGATGGAACTGATCCCGCCCGTCCACCTTCC
>JAJOOS010020440.1:0-10939 GCA_029582725.1 Solanum chiquidenum | reverse complement strand
CCTTTGTATTAAACTCATCAGTTTTTCTTATATCTCAGTTATAGTATATGGGTATTCCCCATCTTTTCATTTTAAATTATGATTTAGCTTCCGCATCAGTTTATTATCTTTAGTATGCTCATGATCATGTCAGCAGGGTTAGCTTGGGATCACTTGTGGTCCTAGGTCCCATGTCCGCGTCTCGGGGGTAGTCTCGGGGCGTGACAGTAGTGAAGAGCCCAGAGTTAGTATGCATAGGTTTAGTAATCTAAGAGGGAGATGGTGTTTTGAGAAGCTATGTTACTAGAGTCATGCACCTAGTAAGTTATTAATGAGTATTTTTCCCTTATGGGTAGACTAATAAGTGATGAGTTGTGAAAATTCCATCATAGGAGGTAGAGTGTGTTTTAGCTAGAAAGGAGTTTGTGATGAAGTGTCATTGTGTAGGTAATGACCAAGGGTAAGTGTTGAATAGAAGAGAAAAAGTATTCATAAAGTTATAGATATAATATAGGCTTATGATGTGTTTGAGAGGGTCATGATGTTCATAAGGTTATAGAACCGATCAAGTAATGAGGTATAGTATAGTAGGCGAGCAATCATATTGATATTAGGGTTTAGTAATGAATATTATTCTTGAATTTGATATGAGTGTCATGATAAAAAGAAGGGCAACATGATGATGATGATGTGAGTCTTGAGATTTGATATGGTAGACTTGACATAAAGTATGTGAGGATTTGATATGGTTGTTGCAATGAATGTGAGTAGTACAAGTGAGAGACCCTAACTTGTAGATAAGGGCAGTGAAGAGTGGCCAAGTCACAAGAGTAACAAGAGAATTAAGAGGTGTACTGAGGTGGTATGTAATCAGAAGAGGTTAAGAGAAACACCTTAGAAAGTGGTCTTAGTACCTACTTATGGAGATTTCGATAGCCATGAGATAAGCTTCTCCCGAGTGTTAGAGTAAAAGAGGATGTACACCAGTTAGAAATGATGGGATAAGTCCATAGCTTTCAAGTGTCAGCTTTAAACCTAAGGGGGAGATGAGGAGATAAGAAATCAAGTCAAGTGTTTGAGAATAAGATAATAATGAGTTCAGAGAGTATGGGAGATATATTTTCAGAGGTCCTGTTAGTAATGAAGTTGTTAGAGTACTAAGCTTGAATGTGGTGTTGTTAAACATTAGGTGGTTCTTGATATGAGCCCAATGTGGTGGTAAAGAGTAATAGTCTTGGGATGAGATTTCCTATAGAGAGGTATAGAACCCGAACCTAAGGATTTGGGTTAAGCTTGAATGTAGTAAAAGCATACCATTAGACGTAGACCTTAGTAAGAGTAACCCATTTCATACCCAGTCCAGTCGTCATTCGAGGATGAATGATCCCAAGGAGGAGATATTGTAACACCCCAAAAAAAAATTGAGCTAAGACTCGAACCATTTTTCGTTGTGAGTAGGATATTACCAATAAATTTAAAATCTTAAGTATTAAGGTCAGGTCACTAGATGTAGCACCTTGAGTTACAAAAAGAACTAAATTGGAAATAGAAAAATCTGAAATTTTGCAAGTTATGCTTAAGTATGAGTTTTGGGTCGAATTCAAACGACCATAACTCCTAGATCAGGAAGATTTAGGTGTGATAACAGATACCGTAGGAAAGGTCTTTGAATTATCTTTCCAACTCCACCAAGTTTGCTAAGTTTCGAGTTCGTATGAAGGAGATATGTCCATTCGAAGTTGGGCTGTCTAGATAAGGAAAGTCAAAACCGGATTTTAGAGGGGTATTTTGGTCTTTTCCTTACCCAATCAGATTTAATTCATTTTTAGTAATAATTTAGGGGTCTAATCTAATTAGGTTCAGTTTTATAATCCTAATATACGCCTAGGGTTTTAGTTGAGAGTTCAAGAAGAGAAAAGAAGAGAAAAGAGGAGAAAAGAGGAGAGGATCAATGCTTTCGTCGAGAGTCTTGCGTTTTGTTGCGGATTTTTGCCATGGGTTTAATCCCTAAGAGGTATGAAAGATTCCATAGTGTTGGGTTCTTTCACCCACACGCCAATCATAATTTTTTCAGCGTAATTTCGTTCTTGAAATTTAAGGATTTAAGTTCTTGATAAGTGTTCTTGAAGTTTCATTAAGTTTTGATGTAAGATTCTACTTGGGTCAACTTCAAATGACCATATCTCTTAGAATATAAAGAGTTACGTGAGCCATAACCTATCCAATTAAAGGTATTTGAATCTACTTTCCAACGCCACCAATTTCGCGTCAATCATATTTCTAAGTAAAAAGTTATGACTATTTTAGTAACCTATACAGTGTTGTTGCGAATTAGCCGACGGGAAAATATTAAAAAGAGTCGTTTTTGTCTTTTTACCTCCAAGAAAACCATAAACGAATTTCTTAACTAATAAAAGGCTCAAAACAATCATATTTTCATCTTCACTAATGAAAATCATAATTCTTGGCCATAGAGATTTCAAGAAACTAATTCAAGAATCTCAAGAAAGGTTTTCTTGATTGTTTACCTTCAAGCTAGGGTTTCAAGGCTTCTAATCAAGTTCTTCTTTAAGATTCTTCAAGATTCTTAAAGATTCTTCAAGATTCTTCAAGAATATTGTTCTTCTAGGTATGTAAGGCTATCATAGTGTTGGACTAGTTCGTTCTCATGCCCTACATCTACTTTCAGATCAGTAAAAGAGTAATCTAGGATACTTTCCCTAGATTTGAGTATTGTTGATTTTGAGTTCTTGAATTCATGTTTCTTTTAAAAGTTCTATTCCTAATTATCGAATAGCTATATTTTTATTGAGATCCTTCATATCATGAATCATAACTCTTGAATTCATAATTCAAATTCAAGAGAGAGTTAAGAGTAGAGTTCAAGGAAGCCTTTGAGTTCAATTGTGAATCATTTGAGAACCATCATCGATTTGAGATAAGTTTTGAGTAAGTAAGTATGAGAATGAGAAGTATCGTATACATGAGTTCCTTATTGATATTTTGACCCTAGAGTCGAGTCGTTCATGTCCATAACTTCCGCAAGAACTGCATCAGTTGAGTACCTTTGAGATGAGTAGTATCTTCAAGTTCTAAGTATTGAGTTCCTAGTCTCCTATGAGATTATATTTATAATCATGGCACTATTACATGTTACCTATGAAGTCCTTGATTTGAATTGTTCATGCCCATAATTCCGCATGAACCCTATAAGTCGAACAATTTTGAGATGAGAAGTATATTTGAGTCCTTGAGTTGAGTAGTTCATGCTCATAATTTCTCATGAACCCTCTGAGTTGAGCATTCTTGAAATGAGTAGTATTAGTGAATTTCTTGAGTTCCAAGTATTGAGATCTATCTATGGTTATTGAAAGACCTTCCATCGAGTTGTTCACGTCCATAATTTGGCATGAACCATATTTTAAGAAGTCTTTTACAAATGTTTTAACTTTGTTTTAAGACTTAAGTTTTGAGTTCAGTAAAGAGTAAAGTTGAAGTTCATTTCTTCAAAAGTATATGGGGACTATGTATTCCCAAAAGAGTTTAAAATGTTTTCACATTTAAATAAGAACGGAAAACTGAGATTTTCAAAAGAGCCGTTGAGCTAGTGTTTCAGTAAAGAGCCTTTAAGCTAGTTTTTCAGTAAAGAGCCTTTGGGCCAGCTTTCAGTTAAAGAGTAAATGCTTTCACAATAAAGCTAGAGAGGAAATCTTGATTTCCAAGATAGTCTTTGAGCAATTATCTCAAATCACATAAAGAAGTATGTTTTGAACACAAAGAGCCAATATCATATTTTGGGAGTAGTATTGACCACCGATATGGGGACGAGCTTGAGTTTAAATAACTCACGTCTCCATAAACCATGTAGCCATCCTTTTCGCATAGACTAGTGGATCCACTTAGTAGTTCAGGTCCTATACCTGTGGCAAGGTATAGGATGCGCTGGCAGCGTGAGGAAGATCGTTGTACCATCACAATAGCTCTTATGTGATGGTTGTCGGTTAGAGAAACTCCCAGAGCAATATTTTCTATTTTTATATACATCAGATTATTTGTATTTTTACATACATCTCATAGTTATATGTATCTTTGAATACACACAAAGTTGGCATCGTGTTTTTAAACAACTTTTCTTTATATTGCACATGTTTGAAATTGTTTTATATATGGAATGAGTTCAGCTATGTTGAGTTTAGTTGAGCCAGGTAAGTTCTTCAGTTTCTTTCAGATTCTTTTCAAGCCTATGTTGTGTTTAGTATTCCAACTCACATACTCGTACATTCCATGTACTGATGCCAGTTGTCCTACATCATCTTATCATGCAGACGCAGGTAACCAAGATCAGCATCTAGCGCATCGTTGATCAGGTTGAGCACTCAGAGTCAGTTGGTGAGCCTCCTTTCTTCTCGGAGAGCTCTTTTTTCATTTACTTCAAAAGTGTTCAGTTGTTAGGATGATCGAGGGTCTTGTCCCGACATCCATCTCAGTTATTGGAGGCTTCATAGATAGACAATTAGTAGTCAGTTGTCTTTACATTGTTATTTATTTTGTATTAAGACTTGAGTTGCCATTTTTGCTAAGTTGAATGTTTTATGTTAAAAACGTTCTAAGTTATCTTTCAGGAGTTGAGTAAGTGCATTCTAATCCTTGTATTAATGCTTTAAGTCTTCCGCTGAGTAAGTTAGGCAAACCAAGGGTTCGCTTGGGGACCAACAATGGTCTTCGAGTGCCAGTCCCGCCCAGGGTGTAGGCTCGGGGCGTGACAAACTTGGTATCAGAGCACAGAGTTCAAGTGTCCTAGGGTGTTTGTGGAACCGTGTCAGTAGGATCTTATTTACGGATTTGAGGGCCCCACTTCTATAAACGAGAGACTACATATATTTAAGAAAATTTTCCCTTCTCTCATACTCTTAATCGTGCAATAAAGCTATGTTATAGAGACTTATTCTAACTCGTGTGTTCTCTTATCCCTTCGACTACCCAACATACTAGAGGTGGTTGAAAAGCACAATTAGTTCTTTTTCGATGACTTGTTCTTAGCAAGAGTTTTGAGGAAGTCATGAGACTCCAGAGGGGCTTGAGAGAATCCCAAGAGTAAGTTAAGTGTTCAGTTTCAGTGGAATGCACCCATATTCATATGGATCGTGTGTTTGAGCTAAAAGCGAGTTGTACTCTTTTCCTTAAGCCTTGTTTCAGCTCAGATCCTTTTTAAGAAGTATGATTAGAGCTTGGGTAAGAGTTTCACCCGAAAAGGTAGCATGAGTTAAGAGATAAGGAGGAATAGTAGTGAAAGAGCCCAGAGTTAGTATGCATAGGTTTAGTAATATAAGAAAGGAAGACGGTGTTTTGCCAAGCTATGTTACTATAGTCATTCACCTAGTAAGTTATTAATGAGTATTTTTCCCTTATGGATAGACTAATAAGTGATGAGTTGTGAAGATTCCATCATAGTAGGTATAGTGTGTTTTAGCTAGAAAGGAGTTTGTGATGAAGTATCTTTGTGTAGGTAATGACCAATGGTAAGTGTTGAATAGAAGAGAAAAAGTATTCATAAAATGATAGATCTAATATAGGCTTGTAATGTGTTTGAAAGGGTCATGATTTTCATAAGGTTATATAATTGATCAAGTAATGAGATATAGTATAGTAGGCGAGCAATAGTATAGATATTCGGGTTTAGTAATGAATATTATGCTTGAATTCGAGATGAGTGTCATGATAAAAAGAAGGGCAACATGAGGCTGATGATGTGAGTCTTGAGATTTGATATGGTAGACTTGACATAGAGTAGGTGAGGATTTGATATGGTTAGTGCAATGAATGTGAGTAGTACAAGTGAGATACCCTAACTTGTAGATAAGGGCAGTGAAGAATGGCCAAGTCACTAGAGTAACAAGAGCATTAAGAGGTGTACTGAGGTGGTATGTAATCAGAGGAGATTAAGAGAAATACCTTAGAAAGTGGTCTTAGTACTACTTCTGGAGATTTTGGTAGCCATGATATAAGCTTCTTTCGAGTGTTAGAGTAAAAGAGGATGTACACCAGTTAGAAATGATGATATAGGTCCATAGCTTTCAAGTGTCAGCTTTAGACCTAAGGGGAAGATGACGAGATAAGAAATCAAGTCAAGTGTTTGAGAATAAGATAATAATAAGTTCTAGAGAGTATGGTAGATATCTTTTCAGAGTTCCTGTTAGTAATGAAGTTGTTAGAGTACTAAGATTGAATGTTGTGTTGTTAAACATTAGGTGGTTCTTGATATGAGCCCAATGTGGTGGTAAAGAGTAATAGTCTTGGGATGAGATTTCCAATAGAGAGGTAGAGAACCTGAACCTAAGGATTTGGGTTAAGCTTGAATATAGTAAGAGCATACCATTAGATGTAGACCTTAGTAAGAGTAACCCATTTCATACCCAGTCCAGTCGTCATTCGAGGATGAATGATCCCAAGGAGGAGATATTGTAACACCCCAAAAAAAAATTGAGCTAAGACTCGAACCATTTTTCGTTGTGAGTAGGATATTACCAATAAATTTAAAATCTTAAGTATTAAGGTCAGGTCACTAGATGTAGCACCTTGAGTTCCAAAAAGAACTAAATTGGAAATAGAAAAATCTGAAATTTTGCAAGTTATGCTTAAGTATGAGTTTTGGGTCGAATTCAAATGACCAGAACTCCTATATCAGGATGAGTTAGGTGTGATAACAGATACCGTAGGAAAGGTCTTTGAATTATCTTTCCAGCGCCACCAAGTTTGCTAAGTTTCGAGTTCGTATGAAGGAGATATGTCCATTCGAAGTTGGGCTGTCTAGATAAGGAAAGAAACCGGATATTAGAGGGGTATTTTGGTCTTTTTCTTACCCAATCAGATTTGATTCATTTTTAGTAATAATTTAGGGGTCTAATCTGATTAGGTTCAGTTTTATAATCCTAATATATGCCTAGGGTTTTAGTTGAGAGGTCAAGAAGAGAAAATAAGGGAAAAGAGGAGAAAAGAGGAGAGGATCAAAGCGTTCGTCGAGAGTCTTGCATTTTGTTGCTGATTTTCGCCATGGGTTTAATCCCTTAGAGGTATGTAAGCTTTCATAGTGTGGGGATCTTTCACCCACACACCAATCATGATTTATTCTGCGTAATTTCGATCTTGAAATTTAAGGATTTAAGTTCTTGATGAGTTCTTGATAAGTGTTCTTCAAGTTTCGTTAAGTTTTGATGAAAGATTCTACTTGGGTTAACTTCAAACTACCATATCTCTTAGAATATAAAGAGTTACGTGTACCATAACCTATCCAACTAAAGGTATTTGAATCTACTTTCCTACGCCACCAATTTCGCATCAATCCAATTTCTGAGTAAAACGTTATGACTATTTTAGTAACCTATACAGTGCTGTTAAGAATTAGCCGACGGAAAAATATTAAAAAGAGTCGTTTTTATCTTTTTACCTCCATGAAAACCATAAACTAATTTCCTGACAAATAAAATGTTCAAAACAATCAGATTTTCATCTTCACTAATGAAAATCATAATTCTTGGTCATAGAGATTTCAAGAAACTAATTCAAGAATTTCAACAAAGATTTTCTTGATTGTTTACCTTTAAGCTAGGGTTTCAAGGCTTCTAATCAAGTTATTCTTCAAGATTCTTAAAGATTCTTCAGGAATCTTGTTCTTCTAGGTATATCAGGCTATCATAGTGTTGGACTAGTTCGTCCTCACGCCCTACATCTACTTTCGGATCAGTAAAAGAGTAATCTAGGATACTTTCCCTAGATTTGAGTATTGTTGATTTTGAGTTCTTGAATTCATGTTTCTTTTAAAAGTTCTATTCCTAATTATCGATTTGAGTTAAGTTTTGAGTAAGTAAGTATGAGAATGAGAAGAGTCGTATAAATGAGTTCCTTATTGATATTTTGACCCTTGAGTCGATTCGTTCATTCCCATAACTTCCGCATGAACTTTATCAGTTGAGTACCTTTGAGAGGAGGAGTATCTTCAAGTTCTAAGTATTGAGTTCCTAATACCCTATGAGATTGTATTTATAATCATGGCAATATTACATGTTACCCATGAAATTCTTGAGTTGAATTGTTCATGCCCATAATTCCGCATGAACCCTATAAGTCGAACAATCTTGGGATGAGAAGTATATTTGAGTCCTTGAGTTGAGTAGTTCATGCTAATAATTTCGCATGAACCCTCTGAGTTGAGCATTCTTGAAATGAGTAGTATTAGTGAAGTTCTTGAGTTCCAAGTATTGAGATCTATCTATGGTTATTGAAAACCTTGCATATAGTCGCTCATATCCATAATTCGGCATGAACCATATTTTAAGAAGTCTTTTACAAATGTTTTGACTTTGTTTTAAGACTTAAGTTTTGAGTTCAGTAAAGAATAAAGTTGAAGTTCATTTCTTCAAAGTATATGGGGACTATGTATTCCCAAAAGAGTTTAAAAAAAATTCACATTTAAATAAGAACGGAAAATTGAGATTTTCAAAAGTGCCTTTGAGCTAGCGTTTCAGTAAAGAGCCTTTGAGCTAGTTTTTCAGTAAAGAACCTTTGGGCTAGTTTTCAGTTAAAGAGTAAATGTTTTCACAATAAAGCAAGAGAGGAAACCTTGACTTTCAAGCTTGCCTTTGAGCTAAGTTTATGAGAAATTATCTCAATTCACAGAAAGAAGTATGTTTTAAACATAAAGGGCTAGTATCATATTTCAGGAGTAGTATTGAGCACCGATATGGGGATGAGCTTGAGTTCAGATAACTCACGTCTCCATAAACCATGTAGTCATCATGGGTAGAAAAGTTTCATACTTTCTAGATAAATCCTTTTCATATAGACTAGTGGATCCACTTAGTAGTTCAGGTCCTATACTTGTGGCAAGGTATAGGATGCGCTGGCAGCATGAGAAAGATCGTTGTATCATCACAATAGCTCTTATGTGATGGTTGTCGGTTAGAGAAACTCCCACAACAGTGTTTTGTATTTTTATATACATCAAATTATTTGTATTTTTACATACATCTTAGAGTTATATGTATCTTTGCTTACACACAGAGTTGGCATCATGTTTTTAAATAGCTTTTCTTTATATTGCACATGTTTTAAATTGTTTTATATTGAAATGAGTTCAGTTATGTTGAGTTGAGTTGAGCCAGGTAAGTTCTTCAGTTTCTTTTCAAGCCTATGTTGTGTTTAGCATTCCAATTCGCATACTCGTACTGTAACACCCCGTATCCTAGATAGAAAAAAATACAGACTTTGAGAAGTTGCAGGTGCAACCCACGGTTGCCATCCACAGACCGTAGGTCAGACCACGGTCCGTGCTGGTGGTCCGTGGTTCACCACTGCAACCCCTCTCCAAACCTAGCTCAGAAATTGGCTAAGTTTTGACCCACGGACATACCTACGGTCCGTAGGTCAGACCACGGTCCGTGGTTTGTGTCCGTGGATCAAGATTCTTTTACCTAGCCTCTGACATGAACTACGATTGACCAGCACGGACCGTCATTCGATCCACGGTCCGTAGGTCTGACCATAGATGAGGGTCAACAGCCAATTAGATGAAAGTTGTGATTGGGTCAACTTCAAATAGTCATAACTCTTAGCACAAAAGGAATTATGTGTCCCATGACCTATGGTATGATAGATAATTGAATCCTCTTTCCAACGCCACCGAGTTTGCTAAAATCCAACCTCCGAGTAAAAAGTTATGCTCGTTTTAGTGAAGGCTTGTCGAGCAGGCTTGACTTAAGGACCCAATCGATGGACCGTCGATTGAATGACGGCCCGTCAGTCCCGTCCGTCAGTCACTCCGACAACAATTAAGTCAGGGGTCTTTTGGTCTTTTCCTATTTTGTTTAACCCCTAAGATACGTCGTTTAGACCCTAAATCATGATATTTTAGTCAGTTTAAGCCTAGAAACATAACTAGAACTTACCTAAGTCAAATCATTAATCAAAACATAGAAAATTAGGACGCTAAGAGGAGAAAAAGGTCAGGAATCCTAGTTCAAGAACGCAACAAGTTTTTTTCAGTTCCAGCCCTGAAATCAAAGGATTTCTCCGTGAAATTCATCACCAGGTATGTGAGATTTCACTAGTGGGTTCCTTTCACCCTTTGGGTCCTTAGAATTCAGTCAGTTTCTTGATTCCCTTATTATGAATAAACCTAGGGTTTCTAGAATTACAATAGATCATCATGAATTAGTTATTAACATGTTTCAAATCAGATTATCATGTTATTGCTCAGTTTATTGCATGAATTTAAGAACCCTAGCTATGTATTTCTTTAGTTCTTGAATTACACATGTTAGATCAAATATTTCAGTTATTCAGTTATACATGCCTCAGTTATTAATGCATCAATATCAGTTTAATTATTGCATTCTCAGTTTGCATGTTCAGTTTTGAGCTATCCTGTATTTACAGAAATTCAGTCATAACCAGCTAACCACTTAATTCATTGGGAGTAGCATAATACTGAGTTGGACTAGGGTTCAGCGTACCCATATAGTCCCAAAACTACTAGCCACATAGGTGTAAGTCCCCTCTGTGGGCAACATCAGTTTAGTGATCACGCCAGCATGCCTCTATACCTCTGGCCGGGTATATTGGGTCCTCTCGATATGGCGTATACATCGGACTCTACATTTAGCTCATGTGGTTTTATTATCGGTTATTAGTAGCTCCCACAGTTCAGTCAGACTCTATTGCATTGACCACATTTACAGTTCATTCAGTATTCAGTCAGCATGTTATAAATTGTTCACTGCATTCAGTTATCTCCGCATTCAGTATTTATCTCATGTTCAGATTATGTCATTGCTTATTTGCTTTGTTCAGTTATGATGTTATTTCAACTTTACTCTATCATGCATGCTCAGTACCTTTCAAGTACTGACGCATATGTGCGCTACATCTTCTCGTGATGTAGGTTCAGGTTCTCAGCATCCAGATC
>JAJOOS010020439.1:0-10738 GCA_029582725.1 Solanum chiquidenum | reverse complement strand
AATCGACACTAGCCTATTAGATAGTATCACACTAAATCTATGTTGATAATTCTTTTCTTGTTGATTACCTCCTTGGTCCGGCAAGTAGCAACAAGGCGAGTTCTAACGTTTGCAACCGCTAAAAAGACTTTTAAACGAAAGAATTATTAATGCATGCACTACACTATTCAAGAATTGTTTATATACTATTCCTACTTTGTTAATTGCTCATGGTTCCCACAAACCTAGTTGTGGAGTTTAGTTACTCATAATCATATGAACATAATTCATGGTTTTAGATGAAAGAATTATGAACTTACGTAAGAAGAATAATAAACCCAGAATTTCAACACCAAAATCTTCACAACGAGCTTAGGAAATTAATAATTTCTAAAGTTGCAAGTTAATCTCCCAAGTCAAGAACTAGAATATAATAATAATGTCTAACCCCCAAAAATGAGGTTTACATGCCCTATTTATAGAAAACAAGTCCTAAATAAAAAGGGAAACAAAATAAGGAAAGTTTCGTTCAGGAACGCGTCTTCAATCCACGATACTGACTTATGGACCGTCAATGGATCTACGGTCCGTGAGTCCCTTCCGTCATCCAAGACTTGGAAAATATTTCAGCTTCCAAAATCCAGCTTCTCTGAAGCAAATGACGGATGTGCTACTACGAACTGTAGATCGATCTATGGTCCGTCAATCCCCCTCCGTAGCTCCACACTTGGAATCTTCAAAAATCAGGTACTGGAACCCTCGCAGTATCAATCTATGGATCAACAGTACGGTCCTTAGATGGATCTATGGACCGTCAATGGCCACCGTGGTTCCACACTTGGTCAGATTTCCCTGATTTGCCTCCATGACTTGGCTGCTGATCTACGACCACCATCTACGGAGCGTCAATGGACCTACGGTCCATAAATCACCTCCATAGATGCCCTTTTCTGCATTTCTTTTAGCTGTCTCTTTAATTCCGCGCCTGAACATCTTTCCTGCAAAATATGATAAAAACACATAAAAAACCAATACGAAAAGGCCCTAGACACACACAACTTGTAAGTGAAATGTATTAGAAATACCGTAAACTCACGGTATATCAAGTACCGAGCATTACGATTTCTTCCTGTATGGTGACCCAAGCAAGGTTTCTAGGTATATCCCTATTCTAGATACAAATCAACCCTAGCTATTTAGAATTAATCATGCTCTTTATGTCCCACGTTCTATCCCCTTATTCCTCTCTCGAGTTCAATTTGGACAATGTATTTATTTCAATGGTGATCAATCATGAAATACAGAAAACAAGAACATAAGAAAGATTCATTTGATAATTGACATTAACCCAATGAAATCTTAATATATTACAATCATCTTGTAGCCACAATCCTAGAACTAGGGTGTTTAGCTACTCATAATCCAATAATCGATCAAACAATGTTTTATAATCATAAAGAGATCGAAAGGAAAAGAGTTTGAGAAATAACCCTACAATTGGAGAAAATGTTCTTCCAAATTGTCGTTCTTCAAAACCCAGAAAAAGAATAATTAATAAAATAAAATAATGACCTATTTATACTAAAAGTTGAAACGGCCAAAACTGGGCAAAAAGGGTGCGACGCGTACGCACTCTCTACTTTTGTTCTGAGGTACTTTTCTCTTCTCCGTGACGCGGGAGCTACACGGACCATTCTGCCTAATTATTGATTTCACGAATTAATTCAGGACACCCTCTCCGCGACGTGGAGAGGGCACGGAGCATTCCGCCTCAATCTTGGATTCACAAATTAAATTAACATTCCTCTCCGTGACGCGGAGAGGATACGAATATGCCTTAAGTGACATTCCTCCAGCTTCTTCCTTGCCCTCTTTTGCCTCGGATCTTTTGTGTTCCTCCATTGTCCATTTTCAAGCTCGTTTCTCCAATTAAGCTTACCTACATAACTAATCATGTTGGTTAGCTAATAGACAACCAAAAGACTCAATAAAACTATAAACGAACACATATTGAAATAAAACTAAGCTTAAATGTGGGCATAATTAGCTTTGTAGGCATATAAATATGCCTAAGATCAATGTCCTCATAGATCCGAGGACAAGTGATATGTTTTGTTTCATTTCTTTTATTGTATCAGACTTTCAGATTTCCTATTGTAAGTGTTTTAACCCTTTTTTGAGACTTCGAGTTATAGTAGATGGCCATGTGAGACTATGTCTAGATTTCCGTTGTTTTAATTAAAGTTTTTCGAATGTATGGATTAAAAGTTTTAAATTTCGTACCATATTTCTTGTGCCTTATGTCATGAATGTTATGAGGCTTTTCGAAGTCTCGTATGCCGTGTCACGTTTAGGGTGTAGGCTCGGGTCGTGACATCAGCCCATGGGCTGTCAGGTACATATAGTGTTGTCCCTTATGTGACTACTAGTTCCTCTATAACTCCTCTTTCTCCTAGGTCTGTTGCTGCTTCCCGATCCCCACTCTACGGATACACGTGCCTCTAGAATTGAAGCAACCATCCCTGGGATGATTGCGAGGGAACTGACTGCTGCTACGACATCCCTTAGTGTGTCTATTGATGCCCTTGCGGCAAAGATAGCGGCGTGTGAGCAAGGCCAAGGGGCCATTGATAAGGTGACGACCATAAAGGCCACAATTGTTGAGTTGGGAAGGATGTGGACCAGCTGAAGTCCATGGATATGTCCATGATTTTCAGGACTGTGGAGATCCTCGATATGCAAGTTGATACAGATGTGCCTCCAGCTACCACCGGAGTTGAGGTTCGAGCTGAGGAGGTAGCTATTAATGAGTCTGAGGCTGAAACCAATGAGGAGAAGCTTGGTGTTGATGAGGAGGCTACTTATGATGGCCTCACAGAGACTGAGGATGACATGGTAGATTCAGCCGTGCAGATTTCTTTGGCAGACATCACCATGGCCGGATCTAGTGAAGTTGGTACTACTGATGTTACACCAGGCACTAATGCCCAGACAGATAGAGCGACTGTGTAGATAGGACCCTTCTTTACCTCCCTCTCTGTCATTTTTATTCACTTTTGGATATTTTTATTGCATTTGAGGACATCTATTTTTTGTTTGTGGTGGGGTGAGGTATTTCCAGACCCACCTCTTGTGATGATTTTGTATATTTATTATTATTGGGTTTTTGTGTTGATATTGTGTTGTGCATGTTTTTAGCTTATGGCTCCTTGTTTTGAATTCAAATTTGAATGCAAATGGATTTTGACCCTTTCTAAAATTTTGCCACCTCTTGTTGTGTTTGATTGTGGTTGTTCTTGTGCAAATTTGAGTGTTGATTATGATGAATACCACATTTCATGAGGATAGCAGCCACTGAGCCTAAATGACCATACCTTTACACTCAACCCCGTTACAAGCCTTAAAAAGACCTTTTTGATCTTGAGTGAGCTGAAATAAATGTTGGTTGGAAAATAAGGGCAAACCTATAGATGAAGTCATGCATGTGTTCTTCTTTTTGAGTGTGAGAGTTGTTTGTGATTCTGGAGCTATAAATTGTTGAATAATTGTGTGTGAATATGGAATCATCTTTGTCTGAGGGAATTTGAGTACCTTTGTTGAGCTTGAACTTGCATTTGAAGCAGGTATTGTGAACTTGAGAGTCTTTGATAATGGTGAGTCACAACTTGAATCTTTGAGTGAACAATTGATCCTTGCATGAGTAAGTTGAGTCTTGTTGTGTGCATTCATGATTGAGTCTTTTGTAGCACTGTTTGAGACATCCTTTTTGAACTGCTGAACTTGAGTTTTACTTAAGGACAAGTAAAAGTTTAAGTTGGGGGTATTGATGAGTCCAATATTTGAACTCATTTAGGGCTTTATTTATATGGGTTTAGATTCCTCAAATGCTTATTTTGTGCCAATAACTGATGTAAAACCCTTGATTTCTAGATATATGGATTGAGGAACAAAGCAACGACACTAAGTTGCTAAACGGAACAAAGTGAGCTGAAAGAATGGAGAAAAGAAAGCCTGGTGATCGCCAAGTCCACTTGGCGAGTCACCGAGTGGCAATTTAACCGCCTAAAGTTCCAGTGTGCCAAGCCCTGAAGAAAAAATCCAAGTTGGCGAGATAAAGGAGCAGTCGGCGGATCACCGAGTGGTTCCGGGATGTAGTGTTGGATCGCCCAAAGTTACAGACCTTGAGGATGCTGAATGCCAAGGCAGGGCGATTGAAGTGACCAATGGGTAGCTCGCCGAGTGGTTCTGCGAGCCCTATTTACTTCATCGAGTGACTCTTCGTAGCACATTTTGGCGACTATAAATACATTTTTGAACATTTAGTTTAGTATCGACGTTCATATATTTTTAGTCTATTATTGAATTTTGAACTGTGAGACAAGTTTTCTCTAGTTTTTTTTCTAAGCTTTGAAGAATTGAAGTTTTTCACTTTTGAGAAATTGGAAGTTGGTCTTTGAGATTCTTCGAATTGAAACATTGTAAAGACAAAATCAATCTTACCCAATTGATGGAAACTCAATTTAGTAATGATTTTTATCTTTTTATAATGTCTAGATAAAACCCCAATTCTTGAGGTGTGGTTATGTGATTATAGACTGATTTAGCTTATGGATATTGCTAATTGTTAGTTTAAATGTTATTTAAAAGTGACTTCAATCATTTATTGTGGGTTAATTTAAGAATTGTAGTTGCAAATGCGATTCTATCTTTGTGTTCTTGGCTTGCTCGAGAGAGAGGTTTTAGAACTAAGGTGTTTGATTGATGGTCTGTGGATATTGGCTTGACCTAGGTTCAGCTAGAGAAAGTGAATCCTAAACCCTTTTCCGCACTTTCAAGTCGAGAGAGTGAATGAACTAAGATGTGGGTTGTTCTTATTTTGCATTCTTATTGATGTTCGAGAGAAATCAACTTGATTCGACCTAAACTGTTCTAGAGAAAGATTATCTCCTATATAGCCTAGCTTACTCACTGATATTTATCTATTCTCTAATAGTAGCAATTACCCATTTGTCTATATTAGCCTATAATTAAATCACATCCGAAGAACCCTTCTCATTATTGTTATTTCGTATTGTTTGCCACTGTTTGTAGTTGATAATTTCAAAATTAAAACCCCCATTTGACATTCGTGTCACACATTAGTTTGAATGATGTTTTTATTCGACAATTTTTATTTCTATGACTGAATTGACCATGTTCATACTTCCTTATTAAATCTTAAACATGTACCGCTCCCTATGGGATTCGACCCCAACTCATTTAGTTGGGTTTTATACTGATTAACGACCGTTGACGCTTAGAATTGGATGAAGTGTCTTTGAAACGTCATTAATCAATAGACGCCATAACAATGAAGATATTTTAATTTGTATTGCTTGTGTTGAGATTTAATAGCCCAATTGTATTATGTTATTTATATGTTACCACATGCGATAAGTTCTTATGTGTGTTATTGAGAGGTTATAAATAGAGATTCAGTATGTCATAATTCAATTCTCTCTTTTTGCCATTTGAACATGTGCAAGGAAATTAATTAGTTGAGGTCCTGAATAGCTTAATGATTCTTTCGAGCAGTTATATATAACAATGATGTAGTGTTAGGTCCGTGCTGGCACGGGCTATACCCGTAATATACAAAAAAGTGAAAGAGAATAAACATTATTTCTATATATCATTGCACATATCAAGTTAAGAATTAAGTTGGTGTATGAAAAACGTTCATGTGTCTACATGACATAACAAGCATTAGGGTTCTCATCACTGAACCACTGAGGGGCATATACATAATGAACAAAGTATGAAATTTCACCTTCCTTGATTTTTTCTTCTACTTTCTTCACTTCCTTAAATTCAATACCTTTTTCTGGGGTTTTCACTTCAATTGCTACTTTTTCTTTCTTTACTTCCTTCTTTTCCTCTTCTTTCTTCTTTAGGATTTCTGCGTGTTTGCCAAATGTTTTTGTTACATATGTCACAAGTTTTTCAGACTCAAGAATTGTCTCAACTGTTATTGTTTGAGCTTTGAAGTTTGTTTTAACACTATGAATACCTGCAAACAATAAATGCATATAAAAATAGTGATTATCGAAATAATATATCTTCTCAAAACATAAATCTTGTTGGACTATATATTTTTACCTTTGTGTTTGAGTAACCTCCTCTCTAGATCAACTTCACACTTGTTGCAATGCATGTAAACTTTCAATGTCGTTGTCTTAATAGTTTCCTTCGAAATTCAATAGAAACAAATCAATGGAAGGATCAATTCCTAAGTAAATGTTTGGACATGAATCGATATATATAAGTAATGAATTAGTTTGATAAAATAATATTTTACTGTTCAAAATTTTTAAGAAAAAAAAACACTTTTTCTAACTACGCAATATTAAAAAAAAAAAGGATTAAAATGTCTTTAACGTATTAGAAATGGCTTTAAAATGTCTTTTTTTTCTTGCCTATTGGATTAAATTTACCTCTCTTTATTCATATGGTCTTCTTTTAACTTATTGGATCAAGTTTGCTCCTAACATTATTTTTAAGCTTAAAACTATTCTTCCATTAATGACACAATTATATTCTACTTAACTAAATTTTAATCAACCACATTTCCTTTATTTTTTGGTCTACCTAAAATTCTGACCCAACCTATCCATAACTCAACTTGACACAAAAGCCGTTTTAAATTATTAACACATCTACGCCATAAAATTAATTTTTCACCTCCCGTTTTCATCCAGTACCTATATCAAAACGTGCTAATCTTTGATATTCTTCAAGGATTATCTTGTAACACCAAAAAAAAGAGAGAAAGTAAAAAATAAAAAAAATACAAGCAATAAGTGATTAGTATGCTCTAACTGCTCCAATAAAACAAAGCACAACCTTCAAATATTGGAGGGTTGTGAACAACCCTAGCCAACAATTAGACATTTGAAGGGTTTTTACCGAAAGGAAATTTAAAAAAGTCAAAACTGAAATCCTGACTTTTGTTAATTTGATTTGATTTATAAATTTAAAAACTCAACACAATTCCTTTGACTTGGTGGTTGAAAAACCTATATAATCAATCAATAAATATAGGCCACACAATTAATTAAAAATAATATAATTATGTCATTGAAGGGACAATTTTTAACCTGTAAATAACATTCGAATTTTTTTTTGGATCCACCTGATGGAAGAATGGCAATTTTAAAGCATTTATAAGACTTTAAGAGCATTTTTGATCATGTAGATAAAGAGGCAATAAATTTGATCTATTAAATAAAAAGGAGAATGAATTTAATCTAATAGGTAAAATAAAGAGAGTTTTAGACATTTCTAATATGTGAAGAATATTTTTTTAATCTTTCTGTAAAATATTACTATATGCAAGTGTCCACGGAAACTCGAACTAATTGTATGGAAAGACTTGGATTACCGATATAAAAAATATAACAAACTATTATTTTAAAAATATATATATATTTTCATCTGATATTGCATTAAATGAAGAGAATCAATATTTGAGTTTAACTTTTATAGATTGATCAATGCATATAAAAGAATTTCTGTATTCTCAAATTATTTTTCAAAAAATAAACCACTACTGTTAATAATTAGAAAATAAGAAAGGTGATTTGGTGTAGCATATTAACCATATTAATCTAAATAGTATTTATATTATGGTTGTACGTGAACTAAATTCATAATAAATTAATCTTAATTACATGACTTATGCAATAAAAATTTTATACTGAATTATAATAATTTATTATGATGAATATTAATTGAGTTATAATTAAAAGTGGTGTGCAAGAAAGATATACCTTGGCGTTTTGAATGTTGGCGTGTGATACTAAGTGGACTTTGTTTTTAGTCCATTTCTGTAAACGTTGGTGAATTTTGTTTGCGTCAATAGCACCTTTTACTGTAACCTCATCTTTCTCAAATTTCACATCCACACTATGAACTCCTGATCCATGTGGCTCATCAAAATACATAAAATTAAACAAATCAAAAGAAATATATATATATATATATATATATATGTTGAGTACCTTGAGTTGCCAAGAGTGGTTTTCTAATATCATGTGCACATTTTGGGCAGTGAAGACCAACTTTGTAAACTGCACTCATTACTTCAATTTTCTTCTCTTCTTTAGACATGGCATTCATCATTTACTACAAACAAGAGAATCAACAATTTCCGAATTTCAGATTAATAAACAACAAAATTGGTTGGTGGGAATAAGCGGATGGTGGTTCACTAGTATGTGGAAGCTTCAATTAAGGGAAAACCTCCAAATTTAATAAATATACATGAAATAATATCTTTGTGAACACCTAATTTTTTACCAAACTTAAAAGATTTTTCACCATTTTTAATACTTAAATATTATTATTTTAGTAGGTTTATATTTGAAATAAATGAATAAAAAAAATCTGAAAATTACAACAAATTATGCTCTCTTTATATTTAAATTTTACCAGTCTAAAATAATAGTCCTGAAAGCAAGAGAATATCCAATGCATGCTTATAGAGATCAAACAAGAACTATTAGGTGACTTGCCAATGGTTTCTTCTTGAGTGGCGAGATCTTATATAAAAGGACTCCATATTTGATTCTATTGCGATCCGTGAATATCCAAGAAATAGAAACAATTATGAATGAGGTGCATTCAGGGGTATGTGGCCCACACATGAATGTTTATGTTCTAGCAAAAAAGATTATCCGGGTAGGGTACTAATGGTTGACCATGGAGCGATATTGATTTTGCTTTGTTTGTATGTGCCATCAATGCAAGATTCATAGTGAATTGATTCACTCACACCCTTTAGAGTTGCACCCTATGTCTGCTCCATGGCCTTTTGTTGCTTGGAGAATGGACGTTATTAGGCCAATCGAGCCGAAGCTTCTAACGGGCATCGATTTATTCTAGTTATCATCGACTACTTCACCAAGTGGGTGGAAGTTGTTACTTTCAATTCAGTCACCAAGAAAGCAGTGGGGGACATTGTTCATTCCAACATCATATGTCGTTTCAGCATATAGAAGATTATTATTACCGTAAGATCCTGTACTTTTTTCTCTATTCTTGCATAATATATGTGGCGTATTATGACATGGTTATATGAGGTGTATATGACTTGGTATCGTACGTTGGAGATTAAGATTGCAAATGGTGGCAATATCAAGGAACTAAACTAAAGTTTTAGGTCAAAGGGACCCCTCAAACAAAGTTCAGGATTAAAGAAATGGCTCGGGTAGCACTTCGCCCGTTTGAAAGGTTTAAATTATCCCATGCCTTGGGGATAAGCCTAGGAGTGTCTAACATTCTAAGAATAGTGAGTTACGAGGTATTATAATAGCACAAGGGTCGTATTTTAAGTTTTGAAGTCAAGAAAATTAGCGAAACTAAGGTTAGTAAAAGTTATCGAAGTTTCTCTAATAATATTTTCTTAACTTTGGGTGAAATGTCTTGGATGTTTTCTTCCAATATATATATATAAAGAGATAGAAGGCCCATAATCTATCAAATTGAAGGCCTACGATTCTAGTTTGCATTGCACATAACCCCGTATCCAACCACATAGGAGTAAGAAGTTATGAAGGTTTTACTGCGTACTGCCTGGGCAGAATCTGGGTCGTGAATCGGGTCGGGTAAAAAATATGATTTTCGGCTTATTTGACGTTTTAGCCCATAAAAACTTTTGTTTTCACTTCCTAACCAGAAAGAAAGCTGAAGTGAAGGTTCTAATCGAGTTATTGCATGATGAAGGTTGGTTTTTAGCGATTTCTACCATTGAAGGTTTCCCCCGATCCTAGAAACGTGATCTCTACACATGGCAATCATTTTCCCCTTGTATTAGCTGTGTTTGGAGCTAGTTTTTGAAGATATGAATTGTTAGTTAGTGTTGTTTCTTCAAGGTTTACACTTCTTTTGCTAAGTTAATCATCTCGGGACTCTTTTATGATTGTTTTTACGAAGTTCTACGGATGTTTCGTCAAGTTGGTGCCATATGGCAAATCTGCCGATTTAAGCTCACTTATGAATTGTTTATAGGTGCGTACTAGTTGTGTATATATAGTGTTTGCGAAGCTTAGTACGTAAGGACCAAATTTCGTGAAGAAACTGCGGGCATTCGAGCGTTCATTGGAAAGGTATGTTAAGGTTAAGCTTCGTCCCTCATTTAAGCAGGACTCCTAGGGAATTCCTAAAACGCCAAATGTGATATTTTTCTATTCTCTTGCTAGAAAGACGTTCTATCAAAGGCATTAATATCTCAGCTGAATTATTTACATAATTCTAGTATTTTGATATTTCACTTGTTCGGATAAATAGGGTATTCGACATCTACATGTAATTTTATCGGTTTCGTTGATTATAAGTCCATATGTATAAATTTGTATTCTTCCTTCGGTGGTGTGACTTAAAAATATTACAGAGACCCTTATTATTTGTAACCAGCCCTCTTTCACCACTAAAGTTATTATGAAAAATCTTTAAAGTAACTAAGGATCTTCAAAACTCTCAAATATAATTTAAATGTTCAAACTATTAGAAAACTTGATTTTTGAAATACTTCTTTTATAAATTATCGAGGAACCAAGTATAGGAACTAAGTAAATAACCTTAAACTTGTTATGAATATCTCCAAGGTTATTTTATCTATCTAAAATTTGAGTTAAGTTTTCAAGCTTATTTGGGTATGTCATGCATTTGCATATATATATATATATATATATATATATATATATATATATATATATATATA
>JAJOOS010020438.1:0-11040 GCA_029582725.1 Solanum chiquidenum | reverse complement strand
AGTAAAGGTTGAAGTTTATTTCTTCAAAGAGTATATGGGGACTATGTATTCCCAAAGAGTTTAAAATATTTTCACATTTAACTAAGAAAGGAAACTGACATTTCCAAAGAGCATTTGAGCTAGTTTTCAGAAAATAGTAAATGCTTTCACAATTAAGCAAAATTTGAAACTATGATTTCCAAAGGGAGCCTTTGAGCTAAGTTTCGAGCAATTATCTTAAACCACAGAAAGAAGTATGTTTTTAAACATAAGAGATAGTATTATTTTTGTGAGTAGTATTGAGCACCGATATGGGGGAGAGTTCAGACAACTCCCAGCCCCCATAAACCATGTAGCCACCATGGGTAGAAAAGGGTCATACTTTTTAGATGATTCCTTAGTGCTTTTTAGCATAGACTAGTGGATCCACTTAGTAGTCAGGTTCTATACCCTCGGCAAGGTATAGGACAACCCTGGCAGCGTGAGGCAAAATGATGTATCATCAAAATTGCTCTTAAGTGATGGTTATCGGTTAGACAAACTCCCACAACAGTATTTTGTATTTTTATATACATTTCAGAGTTACATTGTATCTTTGCATACACACAGAGTATTAATGTATTTCCAAATACACAGATTTTATATCCATGTTTAAAAGATTTTCTTTATAGTGCATTTACATTATTGCTTTATATTGAAATGAGTTTAGTGCAGTTTAGTTGAGTTGAGATAAAACTAGGTTTGTTCTTTCAGTTCCTTTCAAGCTTATGTCTTGTTTAGATATCCCCTCGCATACTCGTACATTCAATGTACTGATGTCATTTGGCCTGCATCTTTTAATGATGCAGATACAGGTAACTAGGATCAGCATCCAGCACATCGTTGATTCTAGTTGAGCTCTAGAGTTGTTGGTGAGCCTCCTTGCTTTCGGAGGATCCCTTTTATTGCCTTCAGTAATTAGTTCATTAGGATGTCGTGGGTCTAATTCCGACATCCATCTCAGTTATTAGATGCTTCATAGATAGTCAATCACTTAGTTCATTTCTCACTACTTTAATATTGGCTTATGGTTGAGACTTGAATTGCCATTTTGGCTAGTGAATGTTATTTTAATACATTCTAAGTTTATTATTGAGAAGTTTAGTTTACTTTTAAGTATTTATATCATGAGTAAGTCTTCCGGTGAGTGAGTAAGCCAGGCCAAGGGTTCGCTTATGGCCATCAATGGTTCTCGATTGTCAGTCCCGCCCAGGGTGTAGAATCAGGGGGTGAAAACTTGGTATCAGAGCACAGACTTCAAGAGTCCTGGCGAGTCTAGGAAGGTGTGTCTGTACAGTCCTAGTTATCGGTGTGAAGCGCTCCACATCTATAATTAGGAGGGTGCAACACTTAGGAATGTTATTGCTTCTTTCATACTCATTTCATGCGTTAGAGTTTTATCTCTAAAAAGTTTCTTCTAATTTATGCTTGCGCGTGTCTTTCAGTTGATCATGCCTCCGCGAAGAGCTATCAGAGGTCGTCCGGCTAAAAGGAATGTTGAACCACAGAAACAATAGGTACCTAATGCACCAGAAGTGCAACCCCAAAGATAGGTCACCAATGTTGAATTTTGTGAAGCTATCAAAATGTTGAGCCAAGTAGTTACCAATCAAACTGGGCAATAGAGAGGGAATCGACAGGAAGTGGCCGACACTTCAAGGATCCGTGAATTCTTAAGGATGAATCCACTGAGTTTTACTGGGTCAAGTGTTACTGAGGATCCATAAAACATTGTTGAGGAACTTCAGAAGGTTTTTCAGATCATGTATGTTGCTGATGTTAAGAGGGTGGAACTAGTTGCATACCAAATGAAGGGTGTCGCTAAGATATGGTTCGATTAATGGAAGAAGAACCGAGCTGAAGGTGCACCACCTACGAGTTGGGCTTATTTTGAGGAGGCCTTCTTAGGGCGTTTCTTCCCCCGAGAACTGAGAGAAGCAAAGATACGAGAGTTCCTCACTCTTAAGCGGGATTCTTTGAGTGTTCATGAGTATAACCTGAAGTTCACACAAACTTTCCCACTATGCTTCGGAGATGGTTGCTGACATGAAGAGAAGGATGATTTTATTCGTTGTTGGGTTGTCTCGCCTGACAAGCAAGGAAGGCAAGGCAGGTATGCTGATAGGATATGTACATAGCAAGGCTAATGATCCATGTGCCGGGCTAAGACATCAGGGAATGAGTCCGGGCAGCAGAGGAGTAATGTCAACCGGTCATCCTTCCAGCAGAAACAGAAGGGACCTGCCCCATCATCTGCTAGTGCACCTGAACCAAAGAATAAATGTGAGTACAATAGTCAGAATTTTAGAGCTAAACCTGCTTATTCTCAGGGTAGTATGGATCAAGGGGGTAGTAAGCCTCCGGCATGTGCTAAGTGTGGTAGGAACCACTCAGGTATGTGTCGTGATGGCTCCACTGGTTGCTTCAAGTGTGGCCAGAATGGTTATTTTATGAAAGAGTGTCCAAACAAGCAGGGTAATTGTAATGGGGCAAATAGAGCCCAGTGTTCTTCAGTTGTTCCACCAGACAGAGCTGCATCTAGAGGAGCTACTTCAGGGGCAAGCGAAGTAGGAAACCGTATGTATGCTATCACCAGTCGGCAAGAGCAAGAGGATTTTCCAGACGTTGTCACTGATATGATTCAAGTCTTTAACTTTGATGTTTATGCTTTGCTAGATCCAGGAGTGAGTTTATCCTTTGTAACTCCATATGTTGTTATGAATTTTGATGTTCTTCCTGAGCAACTTAGTGAGCCCTTCGGTGTTTCTATACCTGTTGGTGAGTCTATTCTAGTAGAAAGAGTATCGTGATTGTCTCATTTTCGTCAATCTCAAGATCACCATGGCTGATTTAGTTGAGTTAGACATGGTAGATTTTGATGTCATTCTTGGTATGGACTGGCTTCATGCTTGTTATGTCTCAGTTGATTATAGAACTCGAGTTGTCAAGTTCCAGTTTCTTAATACGCCAGTTATAGAGTGGGAGAGTAGTTCAGCAGTGCCTAACATTTTATTTCGTGCCTTAAGGCAAGGAAGTTAGTTTCCAAGGGGTGTGTCTACCACTTATTCTGAGTTAATGACTCTAGTGTTGAGATACCTCATATTCAACCAGTTTCAGTAGTAAAAGAGTTTCCAGAAGTCTTTCCAAATGATCTTTCTGGAGTCCTTCCTGAGAGAGAAATAGACTTTAGTATAGACCTTCTTCCCGATACTCATCCTATATTTATTCCACCATATAGAATGGCACTAGGAGAGTTAAAAGAGTTGAAGGAGCAGTTGAAAAATATCCTAGAGAAAGGTTTCTTTCGACCAAGTGTTTCACATTGGGGCACTCCGGTCTTATTTGTGAGGAAGAAGGATGGTTCCATTAGTATGTGTATAGATTAATGTCAGTTGAACAAGGTTACCATCAAGAATAAGTATCCTTTTCCAAGGATTGATGATCTCTTCGATCAACTTCAGGGTGCCACTTGTTTCTCTAAGATAGACCTCAGATCTGGCTACCATTAGTTAAGGGTAAGGGAATGTAATATTCCAAAGACAGCTTTCAGGACCCATTATGGTCATTATGAGTTTCTAGTCATGTAATTCGGTTTAACTAATGCACCTCCAGCGTGCATGGACCTTATGAATAGAGTATTCAAGCCTTATTTAGATATGTTTGATATCGTATTCATTGATGACATACTAATTTATTCGAGGAACGAGGAAGATCATGCTAGCCATCTCTGAATAGTTCTCCAAACTTTAAAGGCTAGAGAGTTGTATGCCAAGTTCTCTAAGTGTGAGTTTTGGCTTGAGTCTGTGGGATTCTTAGGCCACATTATTTTCGGTGATGGAATTAAAGTTGACACTCAGAAGATAGAGGCAGTGCATAATTGTCCTAGACCCACATCTCTAACTGATATTAGGAGTTTCTTGGGGTTGGCTGGATATTATAGAAGGTTCGTAGAGGGGTTCTCATCTATTTCATCTCCTTTGACCAAGTTAACTCAGAAAATAGTAAAGTTTCAATGGTCTGAAGCTTGTGAAAAAAGCTTTTAGGAATTAAAAAAATGGTTGACTACTGCCCCAGTATTGACCTTACCAGAAGGTACGCAAGGCTTTTTTGTATATTGTGATGCGTAGACTTTGTTTGGGTTGAGTGTTAATGTAGAATGGCAAAGTTATAGCTTATGCCTCCAGACAGTTGAAAGTTCACGAGAAGAATTATCCAATCCATGATCTAGAGTTGGCTGCCGTAGTATTTGCTTTTAAAATATGGCGTCATTCTCTTTACGGTGTTCATGTGGATGTGTTCACCGATCACAAAAGCCTTCAGTATGTGTTTAGTCAGAAAGGGCTTAATCTCAGACAGAGAAGGTGGTTAGAGTTACTCAAGGATTATGATATGAGTATCATTTATCGACCATGTAAGGCTAATGTTATTGATGATGCATTGAGCAGGTTGTCTATGTTGAGGAAGATAAGAAAGAGTTAGCAACAGAGCCGCATAGGCTTGCACGATTAGTAGTTCGACTAATGGATTCCACAGAAGGAAGAGTAGTGGTGATGAATGGGGCAGAATCATCATTAGTGTCAGAAGTGAAAGAAAAGCAAGACCAATATACTATTTTGCTTGAATTGACGGAAAATGTTCATAAGCAAAAGGTAATGGTTTTTGAACAAGGGAGAGATGGTTTATTGAGGTATCAAGGTAGATTGTGTGTACCAAGGGTGGATAAATTCCAAGAGAGAATCATGGAGAAAGCTCATAGCTCTAGATATTCTATTCATCCGGGTTCCACAAAGATGTATCGTGACTTGAGAGAAGTGTATTGGTGGAATAGTATGAAGAAGGGCATTGCAGAGTTTATTGCTAAGTGTCCAAATTGACAACAAGTTATAGTAGAGCACCAGAGGCCCGGTGGTATGGTGCAGAATATAGAACTTTCGGAATGGAAGTGGGAGATGATCAATATGGATTTCATCACAGGTTTACCACGGTCTCACAGATAGCATGACTTGATTTGAGTGATTGTAGATCGAATGACTAAATCAGCCCATTTCTTGCCAGTAAAGACTACTCATACAGTAGAGGACTATGACAAGTTGTATCTTCAAGAGTTGTTAGACTTCATGGGATGCCAATTTCGATTATTTCAGACAGAGGTGCGTAATTTGCTGCATAGTTTTAGGAAATCTTTTCAGAAAGGCTTGGGTTCGAAGGTGAACTTAAGCACTATTTTTCATCCTCAAACAGATAGGCAAGCATATCGCACTATTCAGACCTTAGAGGATATGTTGAGGGCCTGTGTAATTGATTTCAAGGGTAATTAGGATGACCAGTTACCTCTCATTCAGTTTGCTTATAACAATAGTTACCACTCTAGCATGCAGATGACTCCTTATGAAGCTCTTTATGGGAGGAGATGTAGATCTCCTATTGGATGGTTTGAAGTTGGTGAAGCTGGGTTGATAGGACCAGACTTAGTTCATCAATCTATGGAGAAGGTGAAAGTTATTCAAGAGAGGTTGAAAACAACACAGAGTCATCAGAAATCCTATACAGATGTTAGGAGAAGAGACTTAGAGTTCGAAGTAGATGATTGGGTTTACTTGAAAGTTTCACCCATGAAGGGTGTTATGAGGTTTGGTAAGAAGGGAAA
The DNA here is from genome assembly GCA_029582725.1 of Solanum chiquidenum. Classification (NCBI taxonomy): domain Eukaryota; kingdom Viridiplantae; phylum Streptophyta; class Magnoliopsida; order Solanales; family Solanaceae; genus Solanum; species Solanum chiquidenum. Next base: position 5,375 of record JAJOOS010020438.1, on the reverse strand, counting down.
CTAAGTCCCCGATGTATTGGTCCTTACAGAATATCCAAGAAGATTGGCAATATAACTTATGAGTTTGTGCTACCACAAGAGTTAGCAGTGGTTCATCCGGTATTTCACATCTCCATGTTGAAGAAGTGCATGGGAGATCCTTCACTTATCATACCTACTGAAGATATTGGTATCAAGCATAGCTTATCATATGAGGAGATTCATGTTCTGATTCTAGATGGCCAAGTTCTTAAGTTGAGGACCAAGGAAGTAGCATCAGTCAAAGTTCTGTGGAGGAATCAATTTATTGGGGAAGCCATTTGGGAAGCTGAGGAGGATATGAAGAAGAGATACCCACATCTCTTCGAATCCGGAGAAGTTACAAATTAAGGTACTAATCCTTTTCTTAGCATTTAATTTAAGTGGTATGTTGTATTTGCATATTTCTTGTTGGGTGTTTGAAATGAATGTTAGACGTTACGCCCTTATCCTGCTAAGATTGATGTCATTCGAGGAAGAATTTTCCCAAGGGGGAGATATTATAACACCTCACAACTAGAAAGAGCTAGAATTAGAAAGAGTCATTTTTGGAAAGAATGAAAAATCTAGAAATTTGACAAAGTTAAGTTAAGAATGAGTTTTGGGTCGAATTAAAACGACCATAACTCCTATCTCAGAATGAGTTAGGTGTGCTACAAGATATCATAGGAAAGATCTTTGAATTAACTTTCCAACTCCACCAAGTTTTCTCAATTTTGAGTTCGTATGAGGGAGATATGTCCATTCGAAGTTGGATTGTCTAGATAAGGAAAGTCAAAACTGGATTTTTGAAGGGTACTATGGTCTTTTAACCACCCAATTAAATAATTTCTTTTTTGGTTATTATATTGGGGTCTAAATTGACAAGATTCAGTTTACGCTATTGAAAAATAAGTTAGGGTTTTGAGAGAAGAGAAAAGAAGAGGAGAAAAGAGAAGGACAAGCAAGGAAATCGCCAAGTACTTCTTGAAGAATTATTTGTGGATTTCGTCAAGGGGTGATCCCTACGAGGTATGTGAGATAACATAGCGTTGGGTTAGTTCACTATGTGCCAATCATGATTTGATTCAGCGTAATTATGTTTTTGAAAGAAGAGTTTATGAGTTCTTGATGAATGTTGTTGAAACTTTTGTTTTAATCTTGATTGTTGAAGTTTTGAGATGTTCTTGAGTTAGATTCATGAAATTAGATGTAGTTATGAGTAGATTCTTGCATATTTTGGGTATGTAGTCGAATCTAAGTTTTTGGAGAAAGACCCAATTGAGTTTAGAGGGTTTAGAGTTGAAAAAAGACCAAGAAAAATCATCAGAATTCTGGGAATGGGGATAGGGCGCCGCACCAGCCAGCGCGCCCCACATCAGTGTCTGAAGTTTTTCCCCTGGGGCGCCGCGCCAGCCAGCATTCCCCAACATCAGTTCTGAAGTTTTGCTTCTGGCACCCCGCGCCACTCAGAGCGCCAGGGACGCCAGGTCTTCTACTTTTTCCCACTTCTTTCCGTACTAGTTCCCTTGAAATGTACCTATGTTTCCTAGTTGATTTCTACACTATAAGGTACGTCTAAAAAACACCAAATCATCCATAACATGAGATCATGAGCCTTGAATCCATAATTCAATTCAAGGAAAGTTAAGATTCAAGTCAAGAGAAGTTCATAGAGTTTTCCAAAGGTCTTTTACAAGTGTTTTAACTTTGTTTTAAGACTTGAGTTTTGAGTTGAGTAAAGAGTAAAGGTTGAAGTTCATTTCTTCAAAGAGTATATGGGGACTATGTATTTCCAAAAACCTTAAAATGTTTTCACATTTAACTAAGAAAGGAAACTGAGATTTCCAAAGAGCCTTTGAGCTAGTTTTCAGAAAAGAGTAAATGCTTTCACAATTAAGCAAGAGAGGAAACTATGATTCCAAGAGGAGCCTTTGACCTATGTTTTGAGCAATTATCTCAAACCACAGAAAGAAGTATGTTTTTAAACATAAGAGCTAGTACTATTTTTGGGAGTAGTATTGAGCACCAATATGGGGGAGAGTTCAGACAACTCTCAACCCTCATAAACCATGCAGCCATCATGGGTAGAAAAGGGTCATACTTTTTAGATGATTCCTAAGTACTTTTTAGCATAGACTAGTGGATCCACTTAGTAGTCAGGTTCTATACCCTCAGCAAGGTATAGGACGTCCATGGCAGCGTGAGGTAAAATGTTGTATCATCACAATAGCTCTTAAGTGCTGGTTGTCGGTTAGAGAAACTCCCACAGCAGTATTTGTATTTTTACATACATTTCAGAGTTACATTGTATCTTTGCATACACACAGAATATTATTGTATTTCCAAATACACAGAGTTGATATCCATCTTTTAAAAGCTTTTCTTTATAGTGCATTTACGTGATTGCTTTATATTGAAATGAGTTCAGTTGAGTTAAGACCAGGTTTGTTCTTTTAGTTCCTTTCAAGCTTATGTCTTGTTTAGATTTCCCCTCGCATACTCGCACATTCAATGTATTGATGCCATTTGTCCTGCATCTTTTAATGTTGCATATAAAGGTAACCAGGATTAGCATCCAGCGCATCGTTGATTCTAGTTGAGCTCCAAAGTTGTTGGTGAGCCTCCTTGCTTCCGGAGGATCCCTTTTATTGCCTTCAGTATTTAGTTCATTAGGATGCCGTGGGTCTTGTCCCGACATCCATATCAGTTATTAGAGGCTTCATAGATAGTTAGTCAGTTAGTTCATTTGTCACTACTTTATTATTGGCTTATGGTTGAGACTTGAGTTGCCACTTTGGCCAGTGAATGTTATTTTAATACATTCTAAGTTTATTATTGAGCAGTTCAGTTTACTTTTATGTATTTATATCATGAGTAAGTCTTCCGCTGAGTAAGTAAGTCAGGCCAAGGGTTCGCTTGGGGCCAGCAATGGTTCTCGAGTGTTAGTCCCACCCAGGTGTAGACTCGGGGAGTGACATGGACCTACCAAAATAGGGAAGTAAAATTAAAAGCATATAGTTAAAGTTGTTATTATCAAAAAGGGGGAGATTGTTAACTTGGTGTATTTTGAATAATGACAGGAAATGAAGGAGCAAGATTAGGGGATCGAAGTAGCCCCACAGAAGAAGGAAATCAAATTAATCACAGAGAAAAAGATCTGGAGATCAAGCAGCCCACCAAAGGAAGTGAATTCATTATGTATATTGAGTCAATTAGATATCCATTCACGAAAATCCAAAAAGGAAAAACAGAAAGGGGCAGACACTCAAGATGGCAAGATGATCAATAAAGATCATTTTGTTGATCACGAAAGATCACTGGGATTCTAAGTGACAACTAAGAAGTCTCACACCAATCTCTGATTCAAGGTAGGAGATAATTGGCATCCCGAATCAAGGAATGAACTAATCTCAATCAAGGAATCATTACAAATCCTTGATTCAAGGAAACTCCCCTGGGTTTTCCTATTAGAGCTAAAATTACCTCATTACTCTGTATAAAAATGAAGACATGGACAAACTGCAAAAGTGTGCAACTTCACTTGAACTTATATTGTGATCTTCTTTCATCTTTCATAAAGCTTTGTACACTTAGAAAAGGAAAGATTCTGAGTGTAGGTTATACAAGTAGAGGTAGTGTCAACCTAGAAGCTCTTATTTGCACATCAGACAAGATTCAGAGATTTCACTCCCTGTACAACCAAGTTCTCAACAAGCTCTAAAGGAAATCCTTAAAGCCCAAGGGGACTGGAAGTAGGCACCACATCGGTGTTCCGAACCAGCATAAAAACATCTTGTGTCAATTTACTTTTTGTATCTACTCTTGCAGGTGAGTCGACTACTCCATTCAGGAAGTCGACTAAAGGAATTTTAATTCCCCCCTCCCTCCTTCCCCCTCTTAACTTTCAGTTGGTTCAACATTGAAAATCGAGTGTATATATAACAGACTAATTAGCTAAGTTGTCTTAATTCAAATAGAAATCTAATCATAGTTAACAATACTACATTATGTTTGAGTCTGTAATTGAATACTAAAGTCTGAAAGTTTTATCGTTAAGAGGGAGGAGAAATAAACCTCGTAAGAGCTTTTGCTGAAAAATCATCTTCAGCTTTAAGAGGTTAATTTTCCTTTCTTTCATTCTATCTTTCAGAAGCCTTTTTAAGTAGTGGCTTTTATATATACTAGGCAAAAATGGCTCGTGCCAACATTGAAAGATTTTTGCGAGATAAATGAACACACACACCCAATGGTTGGCAATCGTTTGTGGCTGCGTGTCACACCCCAGCCTTAGGTGAGGCGGACAAGTACCATATGAACATATGATTTACAAGTCACCTATGATGAGAAAGTAAACTACTACTATGCAGATATATTTTCTAATGAGAGGCTTCATATACAACACATGTTGACTAGTTGAACCGATACATGTGACAAGTGAAACTATGAATTCACATAATAGCTTTACAATGTCTACAAAGCCTCTACTGGAATCCATGATTGTACCACTATGAAATACGCATAATAAAGACTCGGCAAAGCCCCGAATTAACATGGAGCTCATCAACAACCGCTGAGTATCATGTGTTTCTATTGGGGAGATCTACTAGTTGAGTACATGTACCTGCAACATGAAATGCAGCGTCCCCAATAAGGGACGGCAGTACGAAAAAATGTACTGAATATGTAAGGCATAATACAACCATATGTAAAATGAGAGCTCAAGTGTAACCAAATACCAATAGATAAGAATTAGAGACCACATTTGCTTATACTTGTGGAATCATGTATGTTATATTCTTTACTTTACTTTTCTTTTCATTATAATATTTATAAGACATATGATACAAATGACTAGTTGATCAGCGGTAGAAGAGGATGACCCATGCTAGGCATTTTAACCCCTGGGATGTTGTCCTCATAATTCCACAAATTGGCATCGACCCATGCTAGGCTTTCGCCCTTGAGCTGCCACCCTTAATTATACAGATTGCTTCACTTAGATTTTTTTTAATCTTTGAGATTGTTGTTTTGATGTTCATAACTCTTTTGAGATTGTTGTTTTGGTGGTCATAATCATTGTTGAGATTTGGAACTATGGACCAGTAGTAGAAGACATATGAATATGGGCTTACGATAATAACAATGACCTGGGAAGCAAATGTGACATGAACGTGTAATACTTAGGAGCTTATATGACTCAGTAAGCATTTTGACATCTCAAATTGAAGCACATATCAAGTGAAGACATTTAACATTCAGCCAAGAGATTTGAACTCTATATGATAGTCAAATACTCACTAACTAATATCAAATACAAGGTATACATGAACGTGGAACCAAGGGAGAACGTGGGAAGATTCAACTTTAGGACGGAT